>QKWP01001606.1:67136-121530 GCA_003550325.1 Gigaspora rosea
TTTTTTATTATTATTATTTTTTTCTTTATAAGTTATGTTCTTTTTTTTTTATTATTATTATTATTTTTTTATATAGTTTTTTTATTTAATTTTTTTTAATTTTTTTTTCTATTTATTTTATAATTTTTTTTTTCGTTTATTATTTTTTTTTTCGTTTATTATTATTTTTTTTTTGATTTTTTTTTTTATTTAATTTAATTTTTTTTTCATTTAATTTAATGTTTTTTTTTAAATTTTTCTTTAAATTATTCTTTAAATTATTTTTAATTTATTTTTAACGATAGTTTTATTTAATAATTTATTTTATAGTATTTTTAATAAGCGGATCTTAAACGGTTCTTTTTTTAAATTGGTGATAATCATGTTATACGAGATAAGTATAATTTTTCTTTTATTTAAATTTATTTTTATAACAGTACTAATAATTTTTTTAATTTTTTTTTTGAACTCGCCGATGATATAACGATGAATAATATCTTACTTGAAAAAAAACTAGGACAGTTGCCAAACAAGTGCGCCAAATTTCTATCATATCGCGCCTATTCAACTTGATTTTTGGATTCCGTTCATTTTTGTCGTTGAAGTCGTCCATTCTGGTAGTTGTTCTTCGACGGTGTTACTCATTCCAGTACTCTTCTTCGTTTTTGGCACTTGTGGGCTTGGATTTTCGGGTATGTATACAGATTTCTTTTTTTCGCTTGTAAACTGTTTTTGTTTTCTTTATTTACATTGTGTACGAAAGTTTCGTTTTCATGGAGTTTTCATCGGGTTTTCGTCGCTGGAGCCGCCCATTTCGGTGCTTTACCAATGGAGTCGTCTTTTTCCGTATTTTTTTTCTTTGTTATTAGAGTTTCTTGATTATAGACGCTTCGGTGGTGTTAGTGATTTTATCTTTGCTGTTTAATAGAGGTTTTGGACCAATTCTTTTTCTAAATCATTTGTTTGGTGCTTGCTTTGTTATTGTTTTTTGTTTTTTAAACTAATTCTTTTTGTTTTTTAGATTTTCTTCATATATCGTTTTGGTATTGTTGTAGCCTTCATACGTTGTATTTAGTCTTGGAATTAATAGTAGTTGTAGTTCTTAGAGCTTGTTATCAATACATCGATACATCATTTTTAGTTAGCTGGTCTTGGCAGTTATAGTATTAGTAGTTGGGTTGTTAGAATTAGTTGATTTTTCTTTTTTTTGTAAATAATTATGCTATAAAAATTAAAAAAATTTTGTAATTATGAGATCGGATAATAAAAAAGTGTATAAAATTATATAGTTGTAATAAATTAAAGAAATTGGGTAATTATTACAGTATTTTGTTGNTATAGTTGTAATAAATTAAAGAAATTGGGTAATTATTACAGTATTTTGTTGATTCCGCATATGATCAGAAATTGACACTGGTTGTTACTTTGCACAAATTTGTATAAGATCTAATATAATTTGTGCTGTAAAAAATTTTTCTCCAATAGCAGGGTCGCAGATATGCACAGATTTTTAATAATTGAGTTTTTAAAAAATCTGTGCAGATATGCACCATAATTTATTTACCCAATGGAGATGTTATAATTTAGTTTTTAGCAAATTACTATAAAATTTATATGTAATAATCCAACTTTTAGCAAATTTACTTGATTTTAGGGGTAGCAAAAATGTCTAAATTCATGCAGATCAGTTATGACCTATATGAGAGATGTCCAGGGTCCTATCGCAGTAATGCATTGAATGAACATGAATATTTTGGGCAACATTTTATGGATAACGATAATGATAATGTGCAAGCAAATTATGATAAATTGCCTCTGCCAAATTGTAATACACATGAGCAAGATGACATAATGACAAATGATGATTTTGTAAAAAAACAGTTGTTTTATGGAAATGTGTGAGGTTTAGTACGTACTGCAACTGACAAATGCTTACTATATCAGGATCGTGAGTTTATTCAAATGATTGAAAATTATTTGGGTAAAATGCATAACTGGGAAAGGGAACTTATCCAAGCAAGCATGACCAATTTAGAAAATAGCTCTAATAAAGAAAATGCTTTAAAAGATAACTCTGACAAAGAAAATGTTTTAAAAGATGTCTCGAACAATAAAAATACATTAGAGGACAGATCCAACAAAGAAAATATATTTTCAAGTATTCAGTTCAGAAATCCACTCAAGGTCGCTACTAAGGGTAGACCAAAATTAGTTAGTCATCGCAAAGATAATAATAAGATAAACAAGCACTTGACACATAATATAGTAATAGTAAGTGAAAGCATGGTTCAAATCATAATAATGGTAAGTAAAAGCGTAGCCCTAATCTTTGTAGTTACTGTAAAGAATCGGGTCACAACATTGTTAGATACCTAAAAAGTTTATAGATTAACATCAAAATTGAATTGTAATATGTATGCAATATATGCAATAGTTGTTACAAATTTGTATCTTGCTTAATTGAATTGAATTTATTTGCTCTTTTATTTGAATGATACGTATGTACGTAAAAATAGAATACAGTTGTAATATATACAGTATAATTTAATTAAAAGATATGCATGTCTCATATAATAAAATGCCCACTTTTTGAAATTTTGAAAAGACCAAAATGGCACAGGGAGAGAGTACCAAACCTAAAGAATTTTGACAGAGTTATACTATATATAATAACATATCTACCCAAGCCTCTACCTCTATTTTCATATCCATAGGACTTGACAAAGTTCTAGAGTTTCTCTATTATGTCTTTGCTTGATAGTACCTAGGGGTTAGTAAAATTACAGGAGGCCAAATTATTATAAACGTATATCTAATAAAAATGTTGCATAATTATTTGTATAACTATTATATAAATATATAATAAAAATATTCACGGTACTATACCAAAGAACCTTTAGTTGTATTAATTGACCACTGATTTAAGACAGGCTGTTGTTGTCTTCTATTTCTGCCACCTGGTAGGTTTGTATAGGAATTGAGTACATATTGGTGTTCGCAGAAACTAAATATCGCTCTTAAATAATAAAAGTTGTCAAATTCTAAATTTATTAACCTATATGCGTTCATTTTAAATATTTAGTACCATAAATTATTGCTATAAAAGACTTGGATCTCTTACAGTCTTATATTCACCAATATTAAAACTTATATCAGACTCAGGTCTAGTACATAGTAAAGAATTTGTACCATTAGAAAGAAATTTTAAAAGTATGTGGATTTTTCATTTTATTGTGGGCGGCCTATATGTAGATATTTAGTAAATTTTGAGCAATAAATCACGTAGCGCTACAACAGAATTTTATTTTCGCGAGGCAAGTCACTGACAACAACCCAATCGAAGATGCAGATGCATTGAGTAAGTTTTCAACTAAGACAATCATGCATTGTAAGTACAGAAGTAGGAATGTTAATTGTTCAGTTCCGATTTCAGAAGTTGAGTCTGTATCAGACTTGAGTGTTTAATTATATAAAGTTGTATAAAATCAAACATCGATTAGGTATGTTATATATGTATAAATTTTCATATATTTTAGACCAAATCAAAAATCACTCTTGCAATATCTTTAAATTCTATGTGATGTTAGTGAAGTTGAAGTAGAGTTGGCTTTAAACAATTGATTTTAACTGATTCGAAAACCAACTAACCTGAGCTGTTTAACATCTCTAGTTTTGTTCAAATTAGAAGTAGCATATAAAAATGTATGATTATCGTGTTTAAAAAATGATAGTAAAATAAGGAAAGTATACAAATGGGTGAAAATAATAGGTTAGATGGTCAGAAATTATAGAAATAGGCGTGCTTTAGAATATATAATTATGAATCTGATACTGTAACAAAAATCAATATAATTTGAATCCAAAATCTCAAGAAAAAAGTGTCAGTGAATTTCCTAGTCTATGTCATTTTGTATTTTTATTTAAAGTTGTAAACCAATTGCAATTTAAGTTTTGAGCAAATTGATTTACGTAAATATAATTTGATCATAAATTTTTAGATAATTTCATGATTTAAACGTAATGTTCAAAGAACTATGCTAGATCCTTTGAATATTTGAGTATCTATTCAGATAATTACCATTTCTTATTACTTGACATGCTATTTGATGGTAAAAGAGGTTGCGTTATTCAACATCTTTTCGATTGTAGACGATGTTGAGAATATCCCACAATCAGAACCCTACCAGTTGATTGAAATATTTAAATGTTGGCTGTAGACTTTGAGGATAGTATATTAATTCCTACAACAATTATTTTCATATAATATATTTTGTAAGCATTAATATATCTAATATTAATAGGTTAATTATTAGTTAATTATTAATTAGTATACCTCAGGCTTTATTTTCGTTAAACACGGAAGCTTCAGAAGGATTGTTTGTTAAAAGCGCTTCCAATTCAGGGTTCTTGACACATAAGCATATTTCATTTAACTCCTGTCACGTAAGTTTGAGTTTAATGCTTTAGCGATACCTATAAAAAGATATTCATTAGCTTGAGTCTTTTCGTTACAATCTTATAAATGTCAACTTACCTTTTCTTTACAGACAGAATATGTACCAACGACAATCAGAAGTTTGTTATCTAGCAAGATAACAAATTCATGTTCAGCCTTTTCGATATTCATATTAACAGAAGATAAATTGGAATCTAACATCTTTATAGATTCTGCTTTTTGTTATTTAAATCTGAATCTAATATCGTCTGTGGTTTACCCTTCTGCTCTTTTGTGGTCTTGTGCGCTTCATAGTAAGTAGGCCACCATTTTTGACTTTAATCAGTTGTATGAAAGAGTGATTTATATATAGTTCTAATACCACATTTTCTAATTTTCCTTTTAGTTTTAATCATAATGCCTCGTCTTGGAACATTACGGTCTTTACATTATTTTTAGATTAAAAGAAATAGAGCAAAAAGGAAGTAAGCATAAATAATAAAAACTCAACTACAACAAGAACTCTTAAAAGTAAAACCAGGTATAAAACCCTTTGACCTTAAAAAAAATAAAATTGAGGAGGGTTCAGGTTCTCTTTTTAATTTTCTTGTCCCTTCTCACAGAATTCCATAGTAGAATTCGGGCATTAATTTTATAAACAAAATTTTAAATTTGTTGTATTGCAGGAGGAAGTAAGACAAGTCAGATCTATAGGGCAGTGTCATTAATCACCTGATTATTTTTTATCAGAGGCCTACCCCCCCCTCTTTCTTAATATATAAATAGTCAGGTTCTTATATATAAATTCAACTTTTTTTACCCCCCTCCCCCCCTAAAAAATCACCTGATTTTTGTTACTCCCCATACTATGTAGGTCGTGCAAAAATCAAATAATGTTAATAAAGGAAAATAGAACGTATAGTTAGACTTCGTGACTCGTGAAATTCGTTATAACAAATGTCTAAATACTAAAAAATTCTGATCTTTAGTATAACCCAAAATTCAAGCTAAATCTTTAAGGTTCTTTATATTCATAATAAAACTGCTTACGGAATAACTTGGGATGCAAGTTTATTATATCGAAATAATCTGTGCTACCACCAGGCTGAGCATGACATGATGGTCATGAAAAAACCTGGAAAAAATAAATTGTTTTTTTTTATTTAAAAAAAAAATTAGTAATTATCTTTTTATTAGATTCGGGTTAGACAAGACACCCGACCAGATTCCTGCTATTAAAAACAAATGCGAATGTGTTCTACGTGGGACTGAAAAAATTAATTACCGTAGAGCGCTGCATACAGTACCATGCGTGACAAATAATTTAGATCAATTTAGATCAATTTTTCAAAATATTATTTATACGACTATGCGATATAAGATTTATATGAGTTTTAATTTTTAACTATTTAAAAAATTGTGTCACACCGGGTACTGTATATAGCGCTCTACAGTTAGGGTTGCTGGTGCACATATAAATTTAATGGTGCACTGTTGGTGCACCATTAAGTTTTTTGGTGCATAGGTGCACCTAGTGGTGCACCATATTAAAAAATATTAATATTAAAAATTAAATTTTTTTATTATAAATAATAGCAAATTTTAATAATTAAAATTTTAAATTAATATTTAATTATTTTTAATTATTTTATTAATAATTTATATATAAAACCTCTAAACTTTATAAAAATTAATAATATCTTTGTATTGTTACAAATGATACTTTGTAATAAATTAATAAAGACAAAAAAAGTTATTGCTTAAATTTTTTAAAAATTTCTTAAATAAAATTCTATTATTACTTCTAAAAAACTATTTATAGTATGTCTTTAATATGTAATTGTCAAAATTTAAGATATTTTAAAATATATAAATGAAAAAAATCAAATTTCAAATAAAAATTTACAATCATAAAGTATTAATTATTATTGTTATTATATAAGCTTAAAAAGCAAAATAAATAAGATTTAAGAATCATTGATTTCAAAATAAATACATTAGTAATTTAATTAAAATTAGACACCTGAACCTTAATTTTGAATCCCTAATATTTTGTCTAATAAATGATTGTTAGCTCACAATTAGATCAATATATATGATTGAAAGCTAAAAACATATCTTAAAATAATTGCATACTCAAATTAAAAGAAAATTAATAACTTTATTTTGTTTTTTTTTTGTAGTAATATAGGCAGAATATAGCATACATACATATATAACTTTTTTTTGTACTAAGTTAACAACTTGTTTCAATTAATTAAAAGCTGTAAAACTCATTGAGACACATCTAATAGTGGTTAGGCCCAGTGGGTAATGAGTTATTGTTAAACAATGATTGGCCAACTAAGTAAAATCTCTATATAAACAATGTTTATATAGAGATTTTATATAGTTAGCCAATTATTTTTAAATAATATATCTCATCATCTACTAGGTTGATTTGAATGCTCTAACTACTATTAGATGCATCTTGATAAGCTCTACAACTTTCAATTAATCAAACAAGTTGTTAACTTAGTACAAATAAAAGGTTATATGTATGCACTCCACATTCCTCCTATAGTAATTTTTATATATGATTTGTGTTATATTACCAATTACTAAAGTTAAATATGATTGGCTCGCCACCATGCACCATGCTAGTGTCTGGTGCACCAGGTGCACCACCCAATTTAGTGCACCATTGGTGCACCAAGCATTCTGCACCAGCAACCCTATCTACAGTATTTAAATCAGTTTTGGCAACTAACAATAAATTTGGGCCCTTATTTGTAATAATTTTCGAATATCGGGCCTCTATTGGTATTTTGACTCTTATATGTCAATTTTGAGCCCTTATTTATAATTTCCCCTTCATTTTTATTCGTGCTTATTTATTTTATTTTTTATATTATTATTATTACTGTATTATTATTATTTTTCGCTATTAATTGGTAAATGGATAGCGGTTCTATAACACATGCCAATTGAGAATCAACATAAATTCAGAATGATGCGGAACATTATAATAATAAGGGGCTTCAGAATTATAATTCGTAAATAAAATAAGAGGATGTTTTATTATCAAATAAGAGATGTGCAAATCAAATTTTATTTATTTTTTAATTAAAATTCGAATACACTTATTTATATGACCTTCATTATTATAAATTATCATTTTTTTATATTGATCAATATAGAGTTACTTTATTTGATTTATGCATTATAATATAAATATCTTATCCAGATATAACTGTTATACTTTTATTTGAATAGGATATAAACCGGTTATTAGATTATGTTAAAGGTTACAACCTTTCGGATAAAGAGTTATCCAGGTACGAGCACTACTTCAAAGTAGATAGGTTTAGATCTCTATTTCTTTTTTTAGTTTAGTTTATTATCGTTATGGTTTTATCGATTAACACAGCCTTATTTTAAAAACAAGCGCGGGATGCAGTTGCCTGTAAACCATATACACATCTGAAACCCCATACATACAATCTTTTTCTAGTATTTGATTTAAATATTCGCAATATTGTTTTTAAAAAAAATTTTGACCACTATTTTAAAACCAATTAAAAAAAAATAAAAAAAATAATTTTATTTTTTATTCGATTGTGTTAATTTTATTTAGGCGTTCTCAAGCATCTAAATCTATTGATTAATAAATGACCGTGATGACGCTCAAGCATTACAATCAATGCTTAAACATACACTTTTTCTTTTCATGATATTCATTATGCCATCTAAAACATCTAAAAAATCTAATAAAAAAATTCTGTTCAACCAGACTGCTGAATTTTCAGGTCGGCTTCTCCCTTTAATGATTTTACCAATATTAACTTTTTGTTGCAACAGTCACAACTTATGGAATCATTAGCGAAAGTTGCTTTGTAGCAACAAGAGGTAAAAAAAAATTTATTTATTTTTTTTGAACGTTAATAATATTAAATATAGAATATTTCTAATTTATACCACAGGTGATTATCACCTAGTCTCAATACTTATGTATAATATGAGAACAGCCTTAATCTATACTGGGTCAGTCAAATGTTTATATTTCATAAATTTAGGCCACGCAAATGTTTTTTTTTATTAAAAAAAAAAAAAANAAGAAATTTTTAAAAAATTGCTAAAATTGCTTCTAGCCTAAAAACTTGCCTATAAAACTACTTTTTTTTATGCAAAAAAAAAATTCCTTGTAAAATTTTGGTATAAACTATGCCCCTGCCCCATCCCAGTTCTTACCCTTACCCTAATATTAAAAAAATTTAACTTTTACTTAATAAAAATTTATTTATTACAGGTAATAATCACCTGTGGTGAACATTAGTTAATTTCTTAAATATATATATATATATTTATATTTTTTTTAACCCATCAGCACACAAGGCCGTTGGGGCGCGTTTGGCGTTCTTTTATTTTAATTCAATGTTTAATACATATCAATTACAGTATACTAGCTATTTTAACTATCTATTTTAATGCAAGCGAATTTCGATCTTCGCTTGTTTGAGCCCTTTATTAGACCTATCTTTAGGACCTTAAATTTATTTGTCAGCCTGTAACTCATGCGCCGAATCGCTACGTCACAAGACAAGGCTTCCTTACCCCACTTATACGCTGCGAACATACACCAGAGCTCGTAAACGACTATCGCATGTAACCATAATACTGCCACTTTCTTGCTGGAGTTTTGAATATTGTCTGCGGAAAAGACGTCTTCTATCGTTTTAGGTGGTGTATCCCCCTTCTCCAAGTTCAAATTCCTACATGCTTCCTTCCAGAAGATCTTACTGACCTTACATGTAATGCCAAAATGTTCTCGGCTCTGGGTACTGCCCTCATACCATGGGCAGTCCCCATTTTCGTTTTCCCCTATGTATTTGGTACGGTAACCTAATGGGAGAGCCTCGTAGTGTAACCTCCACCTGATGTCCTTCTTTGTGTTTGCGATTCCGTTCAGACTCAACCAGGTCGGAACATAGTTCTTCGTTTCTTCTGTGCTATCGGTACCTGGTTTCTTGTTGCTTCTGAGTAGTTCAATAACGTGCTTGGTTGAAATCTGCTTACCTATCCATTGGTCTATCATAATTTCAGGTTCTTCCCATGGCCAGTTGGATCTAGCTAGGATTCTTCCTCTGACTCTTCCCCAAGCTTTTATATATGGCTTCCAAACATTCGGCCAAGTTTTCAGTTTAACTGGGTTTGCATTCAGGGCCTGTAGGGGTGAAATATCCCTCTTATTCCTTAGCTCCTTTGCGATTATATCTCTTAGTGCTACTGCCCATGTGCAGTTCTTCGTGACTAGGCTCTTCCAGACTATGATAAGTCTGGCATCAAGAAGGTCCCTTAAAATTGGGGCCCTTAGTCCTAGATTCTCATGTGACTTTTGAAAAGTAGAGTACTTAGGCAACGTTCTCGATTTCTGTTTAATCCAGAATGAGAGTTGGTTGTTAATCTCTGCCAGCTGCTTCCTGTTTGGGGAGCATATATACGCCGAGTACCAGATCTGTGACAATATCAGGGAGTTGATTACCAATATTTTCCCCTGAAGGAGAGATTCCTTTTACCAAACTTTTCTAATAATCTTTTAATCTCTTTAATTTTTTTGGCCCAGAAGCCTTTTACAGGAGAGCCTTCTCTTTTTAGTTTGTGGCCTAAGATTTCCAGGAAGTCGTTTTTCCCACACTTGGCAAGCTCTTCCTCCTCTTCTAGCTCTACTCTCTCCATAGTTGAAGTCAACGGTATCAACTTAGTCTTTCTTTTATTTACCTTCGCATTTGAAGCGGCTTTATAAGTGTGTAGAAGATCTTTTAACCTCTTCCAATCTGAGCTTGAACCCAGCCCAACAGTGAGATCGTCAGCATAAGCTGCCAATTTAAAGTATGAATTTCCCAAAGGCAACCCCTGATTTGGTCCTTGATTTGTATTAGCAGTGGTTCAAAAGTGATTATATAAAGTAATGGCAATAGGGAGTCGCCCTGGCGTACCCTCCTGCTGACTCTAAATGACTTTGAGATCTCGTTGCTGTCTACAATGTGAGCCTCTTGGTTCGCAAAGAGGTTATTTACTACATTTATAAATGTATTACTAAAGTTCATTTTCTCTAAGACCTTGCTTAGATATGTATAATTAACCCTATCAAAAGCTTTCGCTTGATCAATCAACACCAGCTAATGTTCATCTGAAGTTTCCCTACTGGCCCTCATAGTGGTAATAATATCCAGCACCAAGTCTGTAATTAGTCTGCTGGCTACAAAGCCATTTTGATGATTAGGGCAATGTCATTAATCACCTGATTATTTTTTATCAGAGGCCTACCCCCCTCCCTCTTTCTTAATATATAAATAGTCAGGTTCTTATATATAATTTCAACTTTTTTTACCCCTCTCCCCCCCTAAAAAATCACCTGATTTTTGTTACTCCCCTTAGCGATGATTTCATTGCATATCATGTTTAATCTTCCTGCCAAAATCTTCATAAAAATTTTTGCGTCGCTGTTGACCAGAGAAATTGGTCGCCAGTTGCCAACATCTTCCAGGTTTTCCTCTCTTTTAGGTATCAGGATTAAAATGTTTTTATGCCATGATGAAGGCATCCTGCTTTCTTTGATTACATTGTTAAACACTACCTCCAGTATTGGTGCCAGGTTTTCTGCCAGTGTTTTATAAAATTCATAGGTTAGACCGTCCGTCCCTGGTGATTTATTTCCTGGCAGTTCCTGTATTGTCTGAAGTATTTCTTCTTTTCCTATTGGACGTATCAAGGTACGGTTCCATTCTTCACCGACCTGTGGGAGGTTATTTGTAATCTTGTTCACTGCCACCATGTCAATCTCTTCAGTTTCATAGAGCTTTTCATAGAAATTCCTGATGTGGCGCAGGGTGTCCCTTTCATGGCGGCCGTTTTCTGGAGGTTTGATTTTATCCTGACAGCTTATTGATTTTCTGGCTTTATATTGGGCATAGAAGTATTTGGTAGAGTNTACATTGTTAAACACTACCTCCAGTATTGGTGCCAGATTTTCCGCCAGTGTTTTATAAAATTCATAGGTTAGACTGTCTGTCCCTGGTGATTTATTTTCTGGCAGTTCTTGTATTGTCTGAAGTATTTCTTCTTTTCCTATTGGACATGTCAAGGTACGGTTCCATTCTTCACTAACCTGTGGGAGGTTAATTGTAATCTGGTTCACTGCCGCCATGTCGATCTCTTAGGTTTTATAGAGCTTTTCGTAAAAATCCCTGATGTGGCACAGTGTGTCCCTTTTTTGGCAACCATTTTCTGGAGGTTTGATTTTATCCTAACAGCTTATTGATTTTCTGGCTTTATATTGGGCATAGAAGTATTTTGTGGAGTGTTCCCCTTCTTCTATCTATTTCGCTTTCGATCTTCTGCACCAATTTTCTGACATTTTTTCTAGTTCTTCCTTTAACTGGATTCTGAGAGATTCTAGTTTATGACAGGCTACATCATCAGAGGGGTTTTTGGCCACCCTTATTGCACAACTCGTGATCTTTTTATGTAAAGTCTCAATCTTTTTCTCAGGTGGTTTCGGTCTTCTGAAAGCTCTAATAATTGACTGGATGTTTAACTTACAGAGGTCCCAGTCCTGTGTAGAACTCTCCTCCTCCAGTTCCCTTATTACCTCCTCTAGGATCCTATCATTTTCAAGACTTTCTTTATTGAGCCTCCATAGCGGGCTATGTCTGCTTTTACTTGAGGACATGAAAGAACATTCTAGAAGCATATGATCTGAGTTGCCAAAGCATAGAGCAACCTCATTGACTAGGTGCCCATATCCTTCCTCCACAAAGATATAATCAATGCAGGTGGCCATTGTTTGTCCTTCTTGAGTATTTTGGAAATATGTTAAAAACGGTTTTTCCTCTGAGCAATCTGCCATATTGATAAAGTCACGTGTTAGTTCTGCTAGCAGCTTTCTTGAGGGATCGTGTTGCGGAGAAGCTTGACTGATCTGGTTGTTTAGCGGGTTTAAGTTAATATTCAGATCTCCTGCCATAATATTTATTGCTCCTTGTTTTATCTCCAGGGTCCAAGAATTAAGAAACTTTACTCGGTCTGGGGAGTTCGGCGGCGCATAGATATTGGTAATATGATATTCTTGTCCTTTGAAGGTAAATTCTATCTCGATAATTCTTTCCCCATAGGTTATTTTTGTGCTAGAGAATTCTATATCCTGGTTGCCTGCTAGGATTGCTGCCTTATTAGACCAAATTAACTCATGTATCCACTGTTTTTTTAAGAAGATCTCCATGTTCATATTATTTAAATTGGTTTCTTGCAGGCAAATAATGTCCAGTTTGTACGATTTTATCAAAGTAAATGTATTTTTTTGCTTGCCTCTGTCATTTATCCCTTTCACGTTTAAGATTGCTAATTTGAGCTTAATAGTCTGAGGAATATTAACGTAAAGGGTTTGTGTTCCCAAACTAGTATTGGGATTGGTTCACTGTCCCCTTATGGATATAAGGGGCAGATCTCCTGCTGTCTTTTTTCTTACTAATTCCTCCATTTTTGGTAACAGGTTTCTTATATGTAACTATTGTGAACCCATCCTCCTTCGGTCTGGAGCGTATTCTTTTTCGGTGTCCACCATAGGGAGGTCTGCCTTAATAGGTTCTGTGTTCTCATTTGGGTCTTTGAAGTTCCCAGGGTTGTTGTACATTTCTGACAACTCGTCACGAGTGGTTTCAATTTCTTTCCGATTTGTTGCCATGGCTACCTTATTGTTTACGGGGGGTTGTGTTTCTGTTTGAGACTTTTTTTCAGTTACCTTTTCTGTATCTATCGCGCCTGATTCTGATTGAGCGATTTGTTCATGTACTTCCGTTTGCATGTTATCTGATATGGAAGAAGTGGAAGTCTCTTCCTCTTGCATATTATCAGATTCTTCAACTACTGCAATGATATTTTTTTGGTTGTAAAGCCTGCTTCTTGCTGCAACGGATGCCTGGAACTGTTGGCAATCTTTCCTAATGTGTCCCTCCTTCTCACAGAAGTAACAGACTTTGGATGCTGATTTCCATTCTGTCGTAACCTTATTGTCCCAGACATGCATAAACCTGGGTATCCTAGCCTCAAGGTCATAGTCTTCTGTAGTTTCAAAAACAACGATCCATTGGTCAGTAGTGTAGGGTGTTCTATCAATTAACAATGGCTTAATCGACGTGACTTTCCCGACCCTCTCAAAAGCTTCAGGAGAGCCTCCGAGACCTTTTCCTTTTTGCCAAGTGGAACGTTTCTGCATCTAATTGATAGGAAGATTTTCCTTGTGTCCATTGGAATGTACCCAAAGTACATTCTATTCGGTATCTCAATACCTTTCATTGCGTACTGTTTCAGGGTGTCCTTATCATTGAAAGTAATTTCTAGGTGAGTTCTGCGTCCTCTCGTAAAGTGTTGCTTTGCTGTGCAAATATCGAATCCTGCTATTTTGAATAACGATTCCATAATTTCATTGAATGAGCAGAGTAAATTGCTTATTTCAACTATTAATGCATTTTCATTCATAGATTTGATTGTCCTCTGGGGCGAGAAAGACGAAAAAGTCGATCTGCCTCTTTTCAATTTCAAGAACAGAGAGGTCCATTGCCTATCCTGCGCAGAATCTTTTCCTTTGGGATTCCCATTTTTACGAACTTCCTCACGTGGAGGTTCCGACGAGGTCTCTGCCTTACATTCAGTGCCTGTGGTTTCTTCCAAGTCGAAAAATTCTACACCTTCGTTGAAAAATTCCTCTCTTGATTTTTCATTTGCCACTTTCGTGTTTGACGACCTGATTTCATTTATTGCAGTATCGATGTCTTTTGTTGCTTGCTCTTCTGAGAGAGGGGAGTAATATTTGTAATATCTTTTAGACTATTTGTATCATCTACCATCATGTCGTCCCAGCTTTCCTTCTGTGTTTCAGTCTCGCTACGTGCGTCAGTAGACATACTTTTCGGTGTCGGGTTGACGTGTACTGTTTGTTTTGCTATGTGTTCGTTTGGGTTGTTGTTTTCTTTGTTCGTCCCATTTGACGTGTTTGGTTGGTTTTTTTTCTTCTTTTACCCATTTTTTCCACTTCGTCCATACTATAAGTCACCTCTAGTCTACGTTTCTTGTTCCTATGGGGACAAGCCCCTGTTTCGTTGTGATTTGTAAACTTTTCTGTTAAGATGTGTGCTTGTATCTTTGAAAAATAAAATACCCGTCTCCTGCTTTATGTGGTCAGGAGAGAGTGTGTGTAGATCTAAATATATATATTAATATATATTTAATATTTAAAATTTTTTTTAGGCTATTTGTTTTAAAAGCTTCGAGCATTAAAAATAAAGTGGCTATTTTTTAGACCGGTTAGATATTTGTTGTGAATTTTGTTGTGAATTCATTGTTTATATTTGATATATTAAAATGTAAAAGTAGTGCTTGAGCGATCTTTATCAATGGTAAATTTTTGGAGAAAAAAGGTGGTTTGTATCTCGTTGATTTGTTGATCGAATTGGTAACTCAATTGATTTATTTAATTTCTGACTAATTAAAAATTTACGTCCGATCCATTGAGTGAGATGCTTGAAAACGGCCTTAATCTATGCTGGGTCAGTCAAATATTTATATTTCATAAATTTAGACCACGCAAAGGTTTTTTTTTTATTAAAAAAAAAAAAAAAAACTGGCCCGCCAACTGGAATTTTGAAACACTAGGTTATGCAAACTGAAAAATTAACTTTGTGTGGCCTAATACTGAACATCTATGCAATGTTTTATTTACTGCATGACCGAATTATCTAATAGAATTTATTTACTGAATATTTATATGATAGGTTGACGCCCTTAAAAACAAACATACCATTATCTAAAAAAAGAAAAATCAAGGCTATTTATTGCATATGTTCACAATTACACCAAATATAACAAGCATTCTTTGAGCACCACATGCATGAGAATTAAATAAATAAGTATATAAATCTTTTTTTTATAAAATTTTTAAAATCTACCCTTTTTCACATTAGATTGTTTTAGTGTTGATAGGTCAACCTTTCCAAGCTATTATTGAATATACTCAGTTATGCAAAAAATTTTGTTTTTATTATTAAAACGATAGGGCCTCTACTGGTATATTTGTGGTTCAACAGACACAGCGTTATTATTTTAATAACCCAATAATTAGTTAGGGTAGTTAGTCCAGTCCACAAAAATATGCAATCTATCCTTTATAATATAGTCTTCTCGGATGTAGTTATAGCCTTTTCGAGGCAGGCCTAGGATCCAACTATTACCTTCCTACAATTTGTTTTTCATTCTACTATATAAAAACACTATTCTAGAGGGCATGATCGTCAGTTTTAATTGTCTTCGTAGTGAGGAGAGGAAGACCTGATGAGCTTCTCGAGGTTTAGTCCACTAAGCTACAAGATAAGAAATAGCTTTAAATATATCCACCTTGAAATTTATATAAATCTTTTTTTTCTAAAATTTTAAAATCTACCCTTTTCTACTTAGATTGTTTTAGTGTTGATAGGTCGATCTTTCCAAGCTATTATTGAATATACTCAGTTATGCAAAAAATTTCATTTTTATTATTGAAACGATAGGGCCTCTACCAGGTATATTTGTGGTCCAATAGACACAGCGTTATTATTTTAATAACCCAATAATTAGTTAGAATGGTTAGTCCAGTCCACAAAAATATACAATTTATCCTTTATAATATAGTCTTCTCAGGTATAGTTATAGCCTTTTCGAGGCAGGCCTAGAATCCAACTATTACCTCCTTACAATTTGGTTTTTATTTTACTATATAAAAACACTATTCTAAAGGGCGTGATCTTTAGTTATAATTGTCTTTGTAGTGAGGAGAGGAAAACCCGATAAGCTTCCTGAGGTTTAGTCCACTAAGCTACAAGATAAGAAATAGCTTTGAATGTATCCACCTTGAAATTTACATAAGTACATAACCTGTTGCTATATTATCATTTACGATCTAATCTGAAAATTTTATAACACACAGATGAATTAGGTAAATAATATGTTTTATTTTCTTGCATTAGATTATATTGCATTGATAGATCAACCACCCAGGTTACTTGTTACAAGTATACACAGTTATGCAAAAATTGCTATAAATAGCAAAAACATTAAGAATCACTAAAATTACTTTACTGACACGGGTGGGATAAGAAAACCAATTATATAAATTTATATGGCCTAATAATCAAATTTTGACAAAATTTTTTAATAATTAATTTTTAAGACGAAATAATATAAATTTGATTTACATAGCAACCTCAGCATATCCATTTTTTGATCTGTTGACTTTTCATCAACTTGAAAATTTAAAGATTGATCTAAACTATATTTATTCAAATAACTATATTTATTCGAATAATTATAATTATTCAAATAAATATAGTTATTCGAATAACTATATTATTTTCGAGTAAAATCTGATTTATTTAAAGATACATTGTAGTTGATAAGTATCGTTTACCTTAATAATTATTAAATTAAATTGATTCTACTAATCACAATTCAGATTATTCCAATGTAGAACAGACAAAAAAATGTAAAATCGATTCTCTGATATAATTCTAATATAATTATGATATCAATTCTAAGCAATTCACGATGAATGTCACATGATGTATAACGATTCTTTAATCAATGCACAATTTTCAAAAATAATTATATGTATATGACAAAAATAATTTTATTTCTCATCTTCTATCAAGAGTTATAGGTTCTATTATAGAAGTCAGAAAAATTATTGCTGAGACATAATTTGGTTACATGTTGTATGAATATTTATGGCTTATTGTCAGGTATACTCGCCTCTTGAATATGCAAAGTGCCGAACTACTGCATAACTGATGTTCTGATTATTCTTTTCTAGACAATAAGAAGCAACTCAAAATATAATAAACTATATAGGGATTAAATTATTACATGCATGATAGGTAATTTTCTATTACTATTTTAATAGTATAATAGCATTTTATCAATCAAAATCTTACAAAACTAATTATATATCATTGTAAAATTTCAAAATTATATTGACCAAAACTTATAACTTACAAATTTAAAATTTCACATAACCGCTTTTTTTATTTTATATTTACTCTATAATTATCTTGTTTATTTAAATAGCCATTTTTAAATCCAAACACTATTCAAATATATTTTTCATTCTTAGCTATATCTTTTAAAACTATATTATCTATATGTTGTTGTAACTTAAATGCTTTTTTTTTATTCTATATATTCGACATATCTTCAAGATATCTAAATAGCCATGTTCAGTAGATTTCAAATACCGAGTACTCAAGGTTATGTTGTTTATTTGAATTGTTATCTTTAACCTAGTTGTCTAATTGTAAATTAATTAAAATTAATTTTATTATTATATAACAAACTAAATATATATATAGATCTTTGCCATAAAATGATTTTTTAATAGATTGATTTACATAGTATTAGAGGATTAGTCCCGGCATATATTGCTGCAATCAAATAACTTCAATTTGAAGAAAAGATTGAATGCTGTAGCAGTAAACACCTGAACTTCAGAGCTGCTCTGAAGTAATCTATCAAAGGATCATTTATATGACAAAGCTTTTATATATTTTTTTTCAAATTATATATAGAGTTTACATACTAATCGTAAGTAACATTTAATTATTTCAAGTAAAAAGTTGACCTTTCTTCTTTGTTTCTTCATTGAACTCTGAGCCATTATTTAGGTAGTTAAAAAGCAGATCTATAAGAGCTGATTTCTTTTTTTCCTTTATTTTTACTGGCTTATTTTGAAACGCTTGAATTAGAATTTTTAGATCAGATAATGTTAAAGCTTTCTCAAATGCACTTTTAGCTCCATTATTTTGGGCCCAAATCTTAAGCTAACCAAGTGCTAAATCAAGATTTTCTGGTAGCATTTCTTTTTTAAATATAACAAGTTTCATTTTTGGTATAGCATCTTTCTTTGCATCATTTTTTAAATTTGTATTCATTGCTTTGACATTTTCTCGTAAACTAGATGAACCTTTTTCTGGAATGTATTCTTTAAATCGTCGCCAAAACCTTTGCCTACTTCGCATGTAAGTTTTGATCAAACGTACTAATAGATAATCTTCAGCTTTTTTTGATAGTTGAATACTGTTGTATATGAATTCTGGAAGCAATTCTTTATTTTTACATTCAATATTATAATAAAACTCATATGCTATATGTAAAAGGTCATTAAACTGCTTCTTTAAAGGTTGGTTGTTTACAAGATTATTATCGATATAAATTAGAATGTCTGGCCCATACTCTATATGTTTTTCAAACAGCTGATGAATGAGCGACTCTAAATAATACATGAATCGAATAAAATCAGCCCCTGGAATAACTGTAGTTGTTTTTGAACAGGTGTCACGTATGTATTCTACTTGTTCAGAACTAAGAACATTTAAACACAATTTGATTTTTGCAAATTCTTCATATGCTAATGTTAATTTATCACTTTTTGTTAATTTGTAGATTGTCCATCCAATGATATACTGAAATTTTGATATCTCAGCTGGTTCTAAGTTAATAATATTTTTAGGTATAATCCATGATTCTGTATGATTTGTAAAAAGTTGATCATGGTATTGTTTGTTGTGTACTTGTCTAAATGTGATTTTTATAATTTTTTCGAGTAATATATATGCAATCAATCGTTGGATTTCTACTTTAAAGTTGTCATTAAACCAGTCACCAGCACATTTGTAATTATTTAATCGACTTTCTAAATTTGTTGTCTATGTCATAAGCCAATTGGTGTTTTTTTTTGTAGAACCGAATCTAATGCCATTTGATGAATATTATTTGACCAAGTTAACAAAAGATCCTCTACACTATCCTTATATAATAGCCATTCAATTAATTGTAGTCTTTCAAGTTGTAAGCAATTAATAGTCTTATTTTCTATTCTAATATTTTCATTATTTGAAAATAATGGCAACTTTATTCATCCCATTACTAGATTATCATTAAAAAGTTCTTGAAATATTTGATGGCTAAGAGTAGGAAGCATTTCGATTTGAGCTTTATGATTATTATATTCTTTCAAATTCTTTGTTTATTTCGATAATCTCTAAAAAAAGTTATTTTTAATATTTATTTAAAAAAAAACTTAATACCAAATTTGTATAAACAAAAATTACCTTCGTTTTAAATCAGCAAGCATGCAACCTAAACTGTCAGCAAAACTATAATTCAAGCTTTGTATTTCTGATGCCATTTGCATTGTAATTGTGAAGAGTCACTACCCATTTCTCTAATTGTTTCAAATAAATCCTCAAGAATATCTTGAGATATTCTTCTTGGTTGAATTATAGCACCCAGCCAATTAGTAAGTACATGCTCTACAATTCCAAGAAATCTATTTATTGATAAAATCAAGTCGAACTGGTATTGTGTGGAAAACTATTGGCTTGAATTTTTTTTTTGTTTATCACCTTGAGTGGACCATTGTTTTATTTCTTTTAAAGTATTCAAGCGTGGGTCTTCAAAAGAAGAAATACATATTCGACTATGTGTAATATCTCAGTACATCCGTGCATAGTGAATAAATAACTAGTTGTATGCAACAATATTAGATTTTTGATAATTATAATAATATTTCAAATAAATAGTCATTTCTAACTCATAATATTAATTTTGAATATAGATTTTTACTAATTTTTTTTTAAAAAAAGACTATCTTAGTTTAAATCAAAAGAGGGTTAAATTACGAACCTGAGTGCCCTGGGAGATATAATTTAACTCAGGAATATTTTCCATTGCTTTTTTAACATCAAATGATAGTGTATGTTCTGCAAGGTCCACTCTTATTTTGCTCCAGGGGGTAAGCCATATATGTCGCTTAGTTACCGTACGGCACTGACTACAGTACCCCGGGTATTTTTCATTCAACTGCCAAATTTATTAAATAATACCCACCCGGGTACTATTTACAGGGGGGATATACAAGTATGGGGGTATTTTGTAACGGGAATACTATAGCAGGGGGGTCTTTTACATGGTTATAATAAAATTACTGATACCGGTATACGGGGTGGTGCCGTGATGTAATTTATAGCATGGCCGCAGTATACGATTTACTTCGTAATTAATAATTAATATACCGGTATTAGCATGCCGTGGCTACGTCATAAATTGCATCATAAATGCATCATAGCCCGAAAAATCGCGAAATCAAATTTTTTTTTTTTTTACCTGTTAACCTATTAAAGTTACAATGGTACGCGTTCGTGGAAATAAGAATAGTGGACGTGCAAGAGTAACAAATAAAAGTAGACGACAATGGAACGCACGTGAAAAACTTGCTATTGTTACATACCTTGAAAAGCACCCAAGTCAGAGTGTTCGAGCAACAGCTACCAAATTTAATCTTGAACCAAAACAAGTAAGAGATTGGCGTAACAAAAAAAATAAGTTAATGAACGTCTCACCTCATATCAAACGAATGAATAAGGGAAGACCACCTAAATATCCTGAGTTAGAAAAAGCAATTTTTGGTTGGGTACAAGAATTACGCAGTAAGCTAAAACCTGTGACTCGTGCTATGGTACAAATTAAGGCCAAAACGTTATCTCAAAAATCACCCTATATTACCTATTATCCTGGTATTACGGAAAGTAAATTTAGCAATAAGTGGGTCGATGGTTTTATGACTCGTTACAAATTAAGTAATCGGCGTCGAACATCTGTAGCTCAAAAACTCCCTGAAGATCTGCAATTGCAACAACAAGAGTTTTTAAGTTTTGTACTCTATCATCGAATTCAATATAATTATCCTCTTACCTTAATGGGTAACATGGACGAAACTCCATTATCATTCGATCTTCCAAATAATACTACAATTGATAATTGTGGTGCAAATACAGTTTCAATTCGGACCTGTGGACATGAAAAATCATGTTTTACTGTCGTACTTACTTGTTTAGCCGATGGAACTAAATTGCCTCCAGTTATTATCTTTAAATTAGTTAATGTTCCACGTCAAGTATTTCCTGCTGGAGTTTTTGTACGTACAAATCCTAAAGGATGGATGAATGAAGATGAGATGTTATGGTGGATTGAAAATGTGTGGAATTTGCGATCAAGAACATCCGTAGACCCACGTTCACTTTTAGTTTTAGATTCATTTGCTGGTCATATTACAGATATAGTTAAACGTCGGTTCTCTGAAAAAAATACAAATTTAGCTGTAATTCCATCAGGTTTAACCTCAAAAGTTCAACCATTGGATGTTGCTATTAACAAATCATTTAAAGCAAGGGTAAGATATACGTACAAATTATTATATAAATAAATATATTATTAATTTATTTGTCTAATATAGGTGCGAAATTACTATAACGATTGGATGGCCAGTGAAATTCATACTTTTACCAAAAAAGGTCGTATTCAACGTCCTGCATACAATTTAATTGCTCAGTGGGTATTAGATGCATGGAACAATATAGATCCTATTCTTATACGTAAATCTTTCAAGTGCTGTGGTATTTCTAATTCACGGAATGGGAAAGAAGACCATCTAATTTTCGACTATGATCAACTTGGACCACAAACAAATTCGCGTAATTATATATATATTCAAGAAGGATTAAACGATATTAGTGAAGGTTCTAATGTTAATACGGAAGGAGGTTCTAGCGATAATATAGAAGGAAGTTCTAGCGATAATACGGAAGAAGGTTCCAGTAATAATACGAATGAAAGTTTGAATGTTAGTACAAGTGAACATTTAAATAATAATACAGGTAAAATTTAACATTAAATTAATAAATTTATATATTAAATAATTCGGGTAACTTAATTTAAATTTAGTGGAAGAAATCAATTTAATTAGCGATGACGATAGCCAAGTTAGTGAAAATGAAGGTGGGAATAGTAGTGAAAGCGAAGTTAATCATGTTAATGATGACGAATATACTGGTAATAATAGCGAAGATGACGATGATTACGCTAGTGAAAATGGTAGTCATTATATTAGCAATGGTGAGGATGATTATTACGCAGAAGAAACTGCTTACGTTAATGAATGGGCTTAAGTAAGTACCGTAATAATTTAATTTTATTATATGTTCTATGAATTATATTAATTTGTTCGAATTTTTTTTAATCTAGTTTTATACGCAAAGAATTTTAGATAAAATTAGCAATATAAATAATATTTCGGCTATGACTTTAATGCATATATCACTAGCACCGTAATTTGTATGCAATTTAATAAAGCGTATAAGTTCAAATCGCAAAGCCTTTAAGCTTTGCTCATGCTTTGCTAACTAAGTTTATTATCGTGTTTTATTTTTATGTATTATGATAACTAAAATTTTTTTTAGTTGCATAAATAAATTGCACTATTATGGTTAAGCGATTACGGTAAATGAATTTTAATTCTTAAATAAAATATAAATTGTGGATTATACCCGGGTCTTTTTTAAAGGGGGTATTGTAATAAGTGAAATTTATATACCTGGGTATTATTCCATACCCGCAAATGCAACCCCGTGAATTGTACCCGGGTCTTATCTATTGGGGGTATTATATCGAGGGGATACTATAGTCAGTGCCGTACGGTAATTTAGTAGCTTTTGCTACCTCATGTTTGGTTGTATGATCATATACTCCTTGAAAATGTCGCCAACTAATTTCCCACCCATCAAACATTATTTCTCTTACATTTTTATTTTCATTATTACTAGTATGACTTTTAGAGACGTTATTTCTCAACTTTTTAAAGACATGTGTTGAATCATTTAGAAAGAACCATTTATTACTAGTTATGGGATTAATAGCAAGATGTAAAACAAAATGTTCATTTTCATCATATGCAGGACGAATATTATGAAGTAGCGATTTCCATATATACAAATTGACTTTTCTAGCAGTTTCGATTGTGACTTCAATGTCCAAATAATTATTTACTGAAATTTCAGTAAGTACTTTACTGGGGTACCAATTATTACTATTTGTATTTCGAACTTCACATCGATCACAAATTATTTTTTCTGGCATTGGAGATCGTAAAGCCGAACGTGAAAAACTATAAGTTTGTGAGGTACCTAATAACTGAACTAAAAATTCAGTACGTGCTAGATTAAAAGAAATTATTCTAGCTGGTTTATAGTGTTTTTTTCCTGATTTATTTGTCCATTGAACTTCTACTTTATCGTTCACTTTCCAAATTGATGCAAACCAATCAAAGCTTTTAATATGTCTTCAATTTTCACCTGCACCATGACATACAGAACCACATGTATGAATTGCAACACATTCAAGCTTAGCAGCCAAGTGAAAAAGAATTGTATTAAGGGTATGAA
This sequence comes from Gigaspora rosea, assembly GCA_003550325.1. Lineage (NCBI taxonomy): Eukaryota > Fungi > Glomeromycota > Glomeromycetes > Diversisporales > Gigasporaceae > Gigaspora > Gigaspora rosea. The sequence continues at coordinate 90,888 of QKWP01001606.1, forward strand.
CATTCATAGTTTCAACACCAAAATAGGCTATTGGAAAATTAAAAGAATGAAATACTGAATGCTATACAATTTGATGAATTTGAGTTGCTAAAGTCCGTTCACGGTCCTTTTCATTATCATCATTATGCTTAATATGATCACTCGAGGCTTGAAGATCATAGAGACATTGTTCACCAAATGCTTTAAGTTCAGCATTTTCATTATCAAAGTCAATGTATCCAATATATTTATTATTACGTTAACTCCAAAGAAGCCCTATAATAATAATAATAAAAAAATTTAGTTTATAATAGGTATAATTTTTTTTTGTTACTATACTAACCTTTTTGAATTTTAAATGAATCATGTGAAAAAGAAACCAAGACGTGCATAGCCCCAAATATTATTTGCCTCCATACTAGCCACCATTCGTTTTACTACTTTATCTTGCCAACCTGTATGTTGTTCAGTTTCATTAATATAGTTTTTAAGAGTTGATATTGATAGCATTCTAATAACTGACTTCATCGTTTTGTATACAGCAGGACTTCTACTATAAATTAAAATTGCCCATCGAATAAACCTATAATGATACAATTAGTAAGATTCTTTTTAGAAAAATATAATTTCTAATTTTACTTACATAGGATGATAGCATACTCCTTTTGGTTTTTTACTTTGTATATGGACCAGCTTTTTTAAAATAAGATTTGATATATTTTCATATTTTTTGTTTAAAACTTCATCAACAACGTTGTGAACAATACTAGTTGATGGTTCTGATACTTGTTCTTCTTCTGCTTCAAATTTTAGCTTTAAACAGTCACGAAGACTTTCAACTAACTCCTTCTGTGTTCGGATTGTCTAAAGTAATAATATTTATTTAATAATAAATACAGTTTATTGAATTGCAAATTAACTAAAAATAAATACTTTTCGAGCCTTTTGAACAATTTCAGTTAAAAGTTCTCTGGAGGCATATGTTGTTTTGACAGATTGAATACCATTTTTATATCAGTTTTCAATTTGATACAATGTGTTATGCAATGTTTTACAATTGGCACATATTTTGCCATTTAAAACAAGAAGAGTACAGTCAATCCTGCGATAAACTTCATTATCAAGTCCTTTATTTTCTAAATTCGCAATTATTTCATGATTATTTTCTGGGCCTATAAAATTCGAATACAGGTGGTCACCTCGTAAGTAAGAATCTTGTTCAAATCCTAAATATATTGTAAAAATAATATTAGTAAAAGGATTTATATATATATATATTAACTTACTAACATACTTTCCTTTAGTACATTGTTCTATGCAAACATGTGATGTTTTAAGGGTAGAGGGTATGTCGATTATTTTTCATATGATTTTTGTGGTACAAGAGAAAATCATATGTTATAAAAAATACGCACCTGATAAAAATTTTTAAGGTTACGATTAACCCTTGTTAAAATTTCGTGCCATGTAAATTAAAACCTCTATTTATAGTAGGGAAATTTCTAGAAGCAACTTCATTTTAAAAAAATATACTTGTATATGCAGTAAAACTTTTTTGTGTTAACCCAAAATTTTCTGGGTTACCCTGGAAGTTCCCTTAAAATTTTTGGGTAGTAATTTATTCTATCGGGCTTCTAGGACAAATAGCTTACCCAATTATTATTATTTTTTTTTTTTATCAACATTTATCTTTAGGAAAATTTTTGGTTAGCACTTTTGGGTAAGCAGGCTATATGGAACGTTGTTTTTTTGACTTTCTTTTTTTTTGCTATCATTTTCATTTTATTTTGGTTTATTCTATAGAACAGCTCTTGGGCAGAATCCAAGAGCTAGTAAGCTATGCTAAATAGAGCCAAGCCAGAGAAAATCGATCGCCAAATTTGAAGTTTCTCTTAGAACAATGCTTTTGGTTTTGGCGACAGTAATTTGGGTCTTGGCTTCGTCGTAATATAAACAGTACCATCCAAAAATATAGTTAAGGTTTGGGTTAAAGTTAGAGTTAGAGTTGGTTCATAGGTTTATTTCTTCTAGACTTTCTTTGCTATTAGCTTTTATTTCACTTTTCTGCTTGGTGGTGGCATTTGGTTTTTTGGTATAGCATCTAGAAAATTTTTATTTGTATGGGTAGAATAGTATAGTATAAAAATTTAAATAAAAAAAAAACCTTTTTTATTAGGCCATATAAAGTTAATTGTTTTTATTACTATAAATATTTTTGAATGGGTTTTTAATAAATGTTTTTTGATATTTTTAACGATAGTCCCAATCACTATATCAAGATCATGGGAGGATCATTTAATAATATCTTAGAATATTATTATTATTATTAATCAATTAATTTTGATTAATCGAAATGATTAAGTATTATCTCGATCACAGCAATTACATATTATTTAAATTTATAATACTGTATATATCGTTATGAGAAATTTTGAGCTATAATATTTTATTTTAACTAGTTTTTTGTTTTTATTAAGAAATTTATTTATTACAAATAATAACTAATATTACTGTTAAATTACATATAACTAAATACTACACTAGGTGATTCGATTAGTCTTTCACCTCTATAATGGCATTTCTTTTGGTTTCACTCTATTTTAAATATAGTTCACCATACTTCGGGTTCTACACTACAGAACTATTCTAAAGAATAAACTCCAACGAAAGAAAGATCAGTAAGCAGAAAATTGAAAAAAAGCTAACGTATCATTTACTGAATTTAGCATGACCCAACTAAAGATGCTACTCAAGATGATTTGCATATCAGAGCTGCTACGAACCTCTACCAGAGTTCTCTGGCTTCGCTTTATTCAGATAGACATAGTTTTATCATCTTTTAGGTTCTACGTTACAAAACTGTTCTAACAAATAAATTTGATAAAAAAAATCAGTAAAGTAGATCAAAAAAAAAAAAATCCACATACCAATTACAGAATTTATACCCAGCCAAAGGTGCCATTTAAAGTAATTTGCACGTCAAAGCCACCACAAGCCTTTACCAGAGTTTCTTTGGCTTTACTCTATTCGGTATAGTTTACCATCTTAGATTCCACAAAGAGTCGTCCTAAAGAAACTCAAATAAAAAAGTAATCACTAAAAAAAACGGTAGCAAAAAGAAAAAAAGAAAAACTAAAAGAAACAATAAACATATCATTTGTTGGCTACTCAACTAAAGGAGTCTTCCTAAATTGTATGCTGGTGATAAGACAAAAGAAAAAAAAGCTTAGAAAAAGTATAAAAAAAATCAATAAAAAAAAAAAAAAAAAAAGTTATACGTATTATAGAAAATTCTACTGGGTTCGATTTTCACATGCATTACACAAAAAAAAATTACCAACGATTTCATATTAGAAATGATCAACATACCCTCTATCCTTAAAAAACCGCACAATCAAATGAATTTCATCAATTGTTAAGATTTTATGTCTAATACCATTTTCTTCCAAAAAATTGTCATTTACTTCTAAACTATTAACAAAAATAGTGCATTTAATAGGTTCCCGGCATCCATAAATTGTTTTTTTATATAAACTTCTTTTTTCAGATTTGTTTCAAAAAAAGCGAGCTACAAAAATCTTTCTCCCTCCGTTAAATTTATACCTGTCAACTCTATATCATCATATATTATTGTTGTTAAAGTATTTTTAATAGAAAGTAATGTGACAATTTGAATATTTTTAAAATAAGGTGAATAATTTTTGCCTTTTATTATTTGTCCAATATTCATTTCATTGCAATTGGGTTTCAAAAATATAGTAGCTAATGCTAATTTTTTGCCTTTAAAAAAACGTTGACCACTAAGTGCTTTTATCCATGCTAAAAAAGAAGAAAATCGTTTTTGGGTAATTGTATCATATATATATACATGCTTTTCTGTTTTTCATATAAAATGTGACCCTCTGCAGACTTTTTAAGTATAGGAAAAAACTATACACTTTGGCCATTAAGATCAGGACGAAGCCGATAAAGTTGTTGCAAGGCTTCATCTTTAGAATCTTCTTTTGGGCGTTTTGACGTTGGTTCATTTGTTACCTTTTCAGATAAAATTCTATTTCTCTAAAATAACAGTATAAATGGTTTAATATATTTTGCTATGTTCGTATATAATAATGTATTGAGATGATATTTTATTTAAAATTTATTCTAATAAGCTTCTCAAATAACACATACGTAATATATATGGATTCTTACCAAAATTAAAATCTCAATTATAATATTCTATTTTTTTTTTTTTAAATTCTATTCCATTTCAATAATAATAAAGGAACGCTTTATATTGATTCATTTCAATTCCAATTTTCTAATTATTTATTCTTAAACAATCTAATTTCTGCAAATTTTTGGTAATAAATATAACTTTATATTCATCTATTTTAACTCTAACTGGTTTGGTTTTTGAGCATTTAAAGTAAAGATTCATAATTTTCAGTTTGGAACATGTTCATATTAGGTATATGCTATTTTAAAATGCTTATCCCTTAGATTGTAACACAGGCAAATTTGCCTGCGTATTTTAAAATTTTTAATAAAATTTTAAATATTGATTTTAGCCATATCTTTTCTAAGTAAAAAATATTCTTTAAGTTTTGTTTTAGTAACTTTGTTATAAAATTTTTTTAAAATCATTAGAAAACTTTAATATAATAAATGTTTAAAGTTCTTGTATTGGCATTTTTACTATTAAAATTTTTCTTTAGATTTTTTCAAATTTTATATGTTCCCGTCTATAAAAAAAATCTTTACTTCTAATACAAGTCTTAATTTTTACAAGTAAATCATTAAAGTTGCAATAATGAAAGTTGTCATCCTTTATATAAACTACAATATTGTCTTAAGAACTATAGTTCTAAAACTAAAACTAAATAAGATCGCAGAAAAATTGTAATAAAATTTTTTAAAAAAATTTTTTCTTAAAATTATCTATTTTCAGCTTATATGTAACTATAATTTATTTTCTTATAATATAAAAACTAATTTTGCAAAAAAGTAATCCTTATTTTCAAATATAATTGTACAAAGTTTTATTTAATTATTTTAGCATTTTAAAAAAGTAAATCAGAGCTAAAAAAGTGCAAAAACGCAGGCAAATTTGCCTGTGTTCTACTACAATCTAAGGGATAGGCTTCAAGTTATATATATTATCTTACCTTCATTTCTTTCATTTTACAAAATTGAGTATAAATATATGATTCAGTTTTTTTAACAATAAAAGAACAGCTATAAAATTTCTTTATTATTAATTACTTACCTTTGTCTATTTCGAGTTTCAAAAAAAAAAGAGATCTCAGTAAGCGCATTATTTTAAAAAAATTAATAATCAAGACTTTGGCTAGTTGAACACGATACATATGAATTTTATCCCTTACTTTGTAGAGGTTTGCAGGCAAATTTGCCAGTATAATTACTATAAATATACCTCCGATCTAGTTTTTTAATCATTTAAGATATTTAAATAAAATTTGGTATTATAATATTAAGAACAAGGATTATATTTTTGAATTATTTAAACTTATATTATAAGACAAAAAAAAGTTTATGTTGCTTATAAGCTGAAAATATTAAATTTTAAAGAAATTTTTTATCCAAAAAAATATTTTACAATATCTTGGCAAATTCTTTAAATATTGGTTTTAAAATGTAGTTTCTTATACAACTTTGTAGTTTATATAAAGGATGACAACTTTTATTATTTGACTTTAAATGATTTACTTGTAAAAATTAGGACTTGTATTAAAAGTAAAAATTTTTTTTATAGACGGGAACATATAAAATTTAAGAAAACCTAAAGAAAAAATTCTATAGTAAAAGTTCCAAAACAAAAACTTTAAACTTTTATTACACCAAAGTTTTTTAATAATTTTAAAAAAAATTTTATAATTAAGTTGATAAAACAAAACTAATATTATATTTTTTACTTAGAAAATATATAGCTAAAATTAATATTTAAGGTTTTATTTAAAAAATTTAAAATTTTAAAATTTTCGCAGGCAAATATGCCTACATAACAAATTAAGGGATATGATTTTCATATAAAATGACAATTTTTGTATTACAATTAAACTTATGTAACATTTGAGTTGGCCCCCCGTAATTTTACTAACCCCTAGATAGTACCAAAGCTCGTCAAGGTGTCTCACTTAAAAGTTTGTATATCTTTTCATCTCTATTTTAGGAGCAAAACATCCAGTAAATGGACTTTGTATCTGATAGCAGCTTGGTGAAACTTTGTTGCATTTAGGTATGTTAACTATAGAGTTTCATAGGTCGGTGTTCTTGGAAAATTTGGTACAAGGGATTGTTAGAAAGAGTTTTTTTTGATTTTTGTTGTATTAAGAATAGAGGGTACTATTTTAAAATTATATATAAACTTAATGGTAAATTTTTTTTATATTTAATTTTATGAAAAATTAAAATAAATAAACTAATCATATTTTAATGCAAGTTTGTAGAGCAGGTTTTTCTGATTCTAATGATATAAAATCATTAAAATTAGTCAAAAACTCAGTAAAATATGAAATTTTAAAGATTGGGTATTAAAATTTAGTAATAAAACTAACTTATAAATTTACATAAATTGACCAATCAGCATTAGCAATTTTGTGCAACCCAGAAAATTTTTGGCCAACCCAGAAAAACTTTATGATATATACAAGTATATTTTTTTTAAAATATAATACTAGTTCAAAATTTTACTATAATAGATAAATTGTTTTATTTATATTTTTAAAATTTTAATAAAAATTAGTTGTAATTTAAAAAAATTTTATTAGTAGCATATGTCAATTTTATATAAAAATTTCAAAATACTATATAAAAACTATATAAAAATGATCTACGTACCCTCTACCCTTAAGGTTTTGTATTATTATATATATAAATTTTAATATATATACTAGAAAAATGGGAACCATTTAAAGTCCGAAGGACAAATATAAAATGCCACATCTGATATAGCCAATAAGGATCAGTTTTATTGTTTTGATTGTTTTTTTTTATGTTACACCTGATCTAGCCAATCAGGATTCAGAATTTGTTAACACACAGACATCAGGATCACTTTTGCTCCGTCTGTAATGTCCTTCGGACAATAAATAAAATAATGCAAAACCTTAGTGATTCTATGATACTATAATTGGATTTTAATGGTTTTGGGCTTGTTAAAATCATCTCATTGAGACGAACATTTTGGTACAGTCAACCCTCCATAAATGCAACTCATAGGGACAAGCCTACAACGTGCATTTAGGGAGGTTTGCATTTAGAGAGAGCCAATTAAATTGCAGCTTTTAAAAATTAGATCATCAAGTTTGTGTAACTTCTACTAAAACTGTATAACCTATCTTAAATACTAAAATTTGATTGGCCACGTGCATTTAGAGAGGTTAGTGTGATATAAAATGTTATTCAAGAGAACGTGCATTTAGCACTAATAACATTTTACGGAATAGAAAAAAACGTGCATTTAGAGAGGTATTGCATTTATGGAGGTTGCATTTATGGAGGGTTGACTGTAGTAAAATTATTCAAACCGGACCAGTAGATTAAGAGTTATTTAATATTATATATATTTATATAATTGGCCGGAGCGTAGCGACGGTCAGTTAGTGTCTATGCAAGTGATACAAAAGTTACGTTTTTGATGCTTTTTGCCCAAAAAACGTATCCTTTCTGATGCATCTTTGTACATCTTATAGAAATTTTATCAAAAGTGCAACTTTGGAATTTTTTGTCTGTCCCTACGTGTGTTGCGTAATCAAAAGTCAAAAAAAAAAAAAGGCAAAAAAAAAAACCCCTATTGTATCGTAGAGTTACCCTCTAAAGCAGTAGAATGATAAAACCTGCTTTGTTATTAAAAACCTGTTTTATTATTAATTACGTTTGTGCACTACATTGACCATTAAACTTCGTTCATACTTCCTGAATATGTCATGTAATTTTTTTTGATTAGTCTCATTCAACAACTCTCATCTTGGCGGACCAACCGAAGAATAAAAAATTAATTCGTCAGTAATAGTTCTATTTCATCTAAATTTTAAAAAGTAGACGTTTTAGTTATCAAACTATACTTACAAACGGCTTTGGCTGATTGCTATCTAAAAGATGCGTTCAAAAAAGTCGAATCCATCCAGGTTTAGAACCAAATGGTTTCGGAAAAGTTGTCGCCGTAGATATTAGATCATATGCTCATGTATTAGAAATTATTTGGGATGAGGAGAATAAAAAAGAAAATATTGCAATTGGTGTAAGATATTTTTGTATTGTACTGTGCGTGAGGCTTTTATTGCTCTAAAAGGTGAAGTCATTATTTGTAGTGGTGCTACTAATAGCCCTCAGGTAAGAACAAGAGAATTTAATAATAATAATAATAATACACTTGTAATTGTACATTATTATAACTCAGTTTTATTTACTTTTTAAAGATATTAATGCTTTCTGGTGTTGGACCGAAAGAAAATCTTGAAGCAAATAATATAAAAGTACGTAAACAATTGGCAGTTGGAAGAAATTGTTAGATCATCTGAATTGTCTTTTTGCTGCCAAGTCAACTCCAAAAAATTCATCATTGGAGTAGTGGATCTGAAGTTGGGATAATACATAAAGCTAGCAAAGAAGACTTTTTTGACAAGAATCCTGATATTCAAATTATTGGTATGTTTGTTAAAACATGAAATTATATAATTATTTTTTATTTATTATCACTGTTATACAAATAGCACTGCTACTCCGACCTTGTCTTGAGCCTGCTGTAGATGATAGCTTTGATGGAATTGGTTGATTGTCAGTTCTTAACATCCCGTCAAGTATTGGTTATCTAAAACTTAATAGCAACAATCCATTCGATCAACCAAGAATACACTTAAATTTTTTCGAAAAATCTGATGATTTATACAGAATAATTAGTTCACTTAAGTTATCTCGTGAAATAATTAAGCANGAAAAATCTGATGATTTATACAGAATAATTAGTTCACTTAAGTTATCTCGTGAAATAATTAAGCAACCACCATTAAGCACTGTTTATAATGTTAAGGAAATTGGAATAAATGACGAATTTGGGCAATCTCTAAAAAAGTAAAAAATAATTATAGGAAAGGCGAAATCATAGGACCAACAAACTGACAATGCCTTTTCAAGTGCCTCTGACTAAAAATCGATCAATTTTCTGTCTTTTTGAGCCAATTGCTCCCGCAGGCTGTCATTTTCATTGCGAATTTAAACTTAATTATATTAATTATAAATCATACAGTATAATAAAATAATTGTAATTATTAATTATTAATTTCATAAATAGTATTTAATACTATTTAATTTTAAAAATAAATTTTTTAAATAAAATTATATAAATACTATATGCAGTACAATATAGTATTTAAAATTTTAAATATTTTGGCTTCGGCCCTACAATGCTACGCATTAGCCTAGTATATTATAATTATTAGTCATTATATTAACAAATCAGAATTAAGATTAGGATAATTACACCATATATGGATGAGAATAGCTATTAGATAAAAAATATTACATAATAGATGACATGCTCCTAAACATTTTAAAATAAACTTTAAACTTTTATTGCTTTAAAATTTATTAATAATTTTAAAAAGTTTTCATAATAAAGTTTATAAAATATATTTTAAAGAAAATATTCTATAAATAAAATAGGGTTGGGGCTCCATAGTCTAGTGGTCTAGATGCCCAACCCTCACAGCCAAGGTCTTTGGTTCAAATCCTACTAGAAGCGGTTTTTAGAAAAATTCAGATGCATGTGAAATATGAATTTGGTTTTAGGAATTTCCGGAAGAAAATCCATTGTAAAGGGTTGGCACTATAGATAACGGTCCAGTTACATGAAGATTGCACAAGTAATTTCTTGGTGGGCAAGAGCAAGGTAGCACCAACAACCCTAAGGTGGTCTTGGGATCTTAATTGGGAGGGTAACACAACTATAACACGAACCTGAGTAGTGAGAAAAGTAGTGAACACAAAGGGATCTGTGGTAAAGAATTGGCCTAAACTGGATAAGAAATACTTCTGGTATCAGTACCAAATCTAAATTGGAAGGAAACTACTACTATAAAGGTAGATCTGTGAATTTGGGTTACAAACAAAATGACGAATTACCTGGTGGGAAGTACAATGTACGAAATAAAGCTCTCTGGCCTAACTAATGGTAGAATACCAACTGTTCTACAAGAAGTTGGAAGTAGTACAGAAATGTATTACGAAATCTAGTTGGGAGTAGCTGTGTCACATAGGAGGAGTAAGAGCTAGCTTGCTGAAGATAAAGGTAGTTCTTACTCGAGCCAGTTACGCAACACAGCCAGTGCTCACCTACCTTTAGAGGAAGTATCTGCTAACCAATCCAGATAGCATATCTGCAGTAATATACGACAAATTACTTAGGAAGTAACCGTGAGGTTACGAATGTCTGGGCAAGGCAATTGCACCTACTTGGAAGTATAGGATCGGCAATATAAGAGAAGCAGTGAATATAGTAAGTAGTGGAATGACAAAATAGAGAGTAGTCCAAAAATCCAGGTTATACAAAAAATGGGGTATGGAAAGCTCTGGTAGGTTTAGGTCACAAATAGTCAAGAATATTTGAGTCTCTTGTATTTAATATAGTATACAGTAATATTGTATCATATAATATATACAAACATATACTTAATAAAGTCTTCGAGGCACGACCTCACCTTAAAAAAAAAAATATATATATATAAATAAAGTATACCCCATATGCTTAATAAATTTTTATTTTATTTAAAAAATTGTAATATTTTTAAAAAAATCCAAGCAAATTTGCCTGGATTACAGTTTAAAGCAGAGATGGCATATTATAATATTGAACATTTGGACAATTTGGACATTCGAACATTTGGACAATGTCCAATTTGTCCAAATGATTTAATTGGATATTATGATTTATTGGACAATATGGACATTGTCCAATGTCCAAATGTCCAAAAATCCAATTGAATTTATTTGAACATNCAATTTGTCCAAATGATTTAATTGGATATTATGATTTATTGGACAATATATAGATATAGAAAATTTTTCAAATAATAGTAATTTAGCTTCACTAGACAATAAGTATATATTGTAAGGCAGTATATTATTTTTCATGTTAAGTCAAATTATTGTAAGATTTTTTGGATTTGAATTTTTGAAAATTCTCTTATATTTAGCTATTTTTATATTATGTATTAAATTTTATCCAATAAAATTATTGAACAATTGGACATATGTCCAATTTATATAATTGGACATATGTTTAATTAGTTTAATACTTTATTGGACATTGTCCAATGCCCAATGGTTCAAAAAATTATTAAAATTAATTGGACAAATTGGACATTGTCCAATGTCCAAATGTCCAAAAATCCAATTGAATTTATTTGAACATTGTCCAATACCAACACTAGTTTAAGAAATAGAATATGTATGTCTCTTTTTTTTTCGATTTCAAAGTGCCTGTTTTGGGGCATATACTTTATTCTGTTTATGCATCTGGATTCTACATGGATGAGAGTACAACTAGCCACACGTACACTTTTGGTGTCTAATTTAAGTGGTCCGCCCAATGGTTCCACGCTAGATGCTATACCTGCAACCCAACTACAGGAATTGGCTATTTAAACCCTCTGATTTTCAGTTTCCCACCTAGACTTTCAACAGATTCACCAGATGTCTGCGTTACCTATGTGGTCAGTCCAGCCACCCGGGTCTCTTTTCATAAAAGCCCTTAGGACTCCTTTTTATACCTGAAGGTACAATCCGGCTTATCTTCAACAGGAAACTTGGTAGAGCGGTACCTGTTCTACCAGGTATTCACATACTCTTTGGTAACTTACGCATTTATCGAGGCGAACAACTCACAGTCAGAGGATACCCTGCAACCGCTACTATTACCTACTTCTGCCCTTATAAGGTTCACTCCAACCCCGGTACCCACCATCACTTTCCTACCGGTCCTTTACCGTTTTCCCAGACTTCCAATCCAGTTGGCCTGGAAGGGTTGATCTACTCGGCATTAGGTGCCATTATGGTTTTTCTCCTCCTGGCACTTACTTCTATAATATAGATCCTTTTCCTCTGGTACCCGATCTGGCGGCCAGGTTGGTAAACCTTGTCCCTAAGGTCGACGTCCGGTTCTTTGGCTCTGATCCAATATTCCAGTTTTGGTAGCACCGTCAAAGATCTTTGCTACCTCCTTACTCGAGTCTTGTCAAATGGGTTTCTGTTTTTCCAGTTCCTTGGATTTGTCTGTATCACAAAACACAACTTCGCCCGAAAGCTCCCATTCGAGATGGTAACCAAGGACTACAGGTAATGTATCTAACCGATCAACAAGAACAGTTACCGGAACATGATCTATTTTTCAAAGCGTCGTCAGTGGGATTTGAACCCTAAACCTGCCACTTGGGGGTGACAATTTACCAACTTCCCTAAGTCACCACACCCATCATGTATGTTTTTTTAAAATAGTCTTAAAATAAGTTTATAATTAAATTATAATAAAAACATATGAATTTACTATAAACTTTGGGCTAAAGATCCTTTTTAGCTTAACTAATTAACTTAAAATTAAATTTTACAAACATATAGAACAAGAAAAGAAGGAAATTTTAAGCTTAAAAACTATATTGAAATTTAGTTAATTTTGTACTATTTTAAAATGTAACTTTATTAAAAACAAAAATTTACAAATTTTAAATTAGCAATAATATGTAAAATCATGCTCTAAACAACTTTACTTAGATAACAAAAACAAAAGTAGGTTACCTTGTAAGAAAATAGATTAGCTATGCTAAAGTTAAAAATTTTTGGTTTGCAATATAAACTTGCTTTGAGCCTCTAAGTAAACTTGTTCAGTATATAATTTTCTTTATACTAAGGTTAAACACATGTCTTTTTGAACCTTTTACTAAGTAAAAAATGTGTTAAAAAGTTAGAGAAAATGATTTTTTCTAAAAAAAAATTTTTTTTTTTTAACTTTAATCCTATTTTTTACTTAGTAAAAGGTCTAAGAAACTATATTTCAACTTTGGTACAAGTAGAATTACTGCTAAACAAGTTTACTTAGAGGCCCAAAGTAGATTATCTTGACAAAAAAAGAGATTTTATATTGCAAACCAAAAATTTTTAACTTTAGCATATAGCTAATTCATTTTTCTTACAAAGTAATCTACTTTTGTTGTTTAAGTAAAGTTGTTAGAGTATACATGAGGACAAATTATTTCGGGTTATAAAACCTGAAATTAAAATTTGAAAATGAAATTGTTTTTGACCTATTTTTCTTAAAAGACAAAATTATTTGATACTTTTTTTGAATAGATGAAATTATAAGGAACATATTTATATAAATTTTATTTGCTCTTCATTAAAAATTTTAATTTTCTCTAATAAAGACAAAATAGGTCTTTTTCAAAAATCAATTTCGGTAACATTACTAGTTTAGAGCATGATTTTATATATAAGAGGGCATTTATAAATAATGTTATATACCCCTATATAGTGCTCTTAACTTCCAGACTATAAGAAAGATGAAGTATTATGGCCAGATTAAAGTTTTTACTAATAAAATTTTTTAATAAAAAAATAGATTTTTATAGAATTTTTATTATTTGAAACTATACTTAATAAAGAATATATTACTGTAAAAAATATTTTTATATTAGGCCGTGCACATAAATAAAATTGGTTCTCGTAACTCAGCCAGGTGAATTTTTTTAAAAAAGTCAAATGTTATTTTATATTAATATATATAGTTTTTAAAATTATTACAGCAGTACTATATATATAAAAATGTTAATCGGTAAAGGTTTTCTAAATCAATCATATGATCAATTATCTATAAATGTTTGAATGTTTGATTAATCAAATTATGATCGATTAAAATTAGTAATCGACACTTTGCTTTGCTTAATTTTTTTTTATAGAGTTTCTAATATAACATTATGTTGAAGTTTATAGCCATATAGCAATTTATAGCTAATTTTAAAAAGGTGTACAGTACGCAGGTGTAGATGACGATATTATGGGAAATTGTTGTGATTTTTCAGATTTTCTTTTTTATAAAAAATTCGGCTTGTAAAACTTTGTAATCTCAAAGATTCTTTAAGATTTTCTAGTAATTACTGTTTTTATAGCTCTGCTAGAAATACTGAGTAAAGTTAAAAGTAAATCTTTACCATATATTCTCGAAAATAAGCTACTCCGAAAATAAGCTATCACCTGATTTTTTTTCAAAAATCTCAAAAAATGTATTAGCAGTTGCTACATATAAAACTTTTTTTTTACTAATTATACTTCAAAGTTCGATTAAGTAAAGTTGTTCAGTAGGGATTGGAACCGTTTAACCGTTTAAAAATTGCTCTATAGTTCCGGGCAGAATTATGTTGGTTGTGGGCCAGAATTATTTTAATGCTGGCCAAATTAAACAGTTAAACGGTTAAACGATTAAACAATAAGAAAAATTTTAGGCGGTTCCAATCCCTATTGTTTAGCACATCAAAATACACCTACAGTAAAAATTTGGTGTCATTTTACAACTTTTTATTAGTACATTTTTCAATTTTTTCAAAAACGTCTATACGCTAAAAATAAGCTAACCCACATTTTTTTGTGTAATTTTTGGCCCAAAAAAGAAAGTTTATTTTCAGGAATATACGGTAATAACCTAATTTTTAGATTTTTATTGAGTTTTAAAGGCTTTTACTAAAAATAACTCTTTAGAATGCCTCCAGCATATAGATTAAAAATTCTTGTGTATATATACTTGACAATATTAGTTCGATTATGTTTGTGTGGTGCTTGAATTAATATATAGTTGCATTTTTGTTGCTGTAAGTTAATTTCACAATATAAACATATCTAGCATCCGAAGCAAGTTTCTCACTTATATTCAAGTTTTGTAAATTGAGCGTTGCTTGATTACATTTTTTTAAAATTGGCTGTAAATTAGAAAAGTGTTAGGTACGTTGTGCGAGAAAAAAATATGTACCCTACGTCTAAATATAACTACTGCACGCGCCTAAATTATATGTTAAATTGTATTTTATACAACAATAAATAAATTATTATTAATAAAGCTGTTTATTCGATGAATTAATTAGCTTAAAATTTTAGGTTTTTATAATCTGGAATATTTCATATTCTTCTACTGAAAACCATAAACTTCCAGAATTATTATTATTTCTAATTTGTTTTTTAAAATTATCCAATATAGCTAAATCATAGCCACCACCAAATCTTGGGCCATGATTACTATAATAGTTAAGGGAGCTGACTTTTATCACCTGATTTTTGGGTGGGTGGGTGGGGTAGCCAAAGTATCAGGTGTAATTCTGGCCGGAATTACCAAAATCCGGCCAAAATTATAAAAAATTTTTTAATTAAAATTATAAATTTATATGTAATTTAATATTAAATAACTTTTGACCTACTAGACCAATTTGGGTGATTTAACTACCAAAATGATCCTTTCAAAGAGAGGATTCTAGCAAGCCTAAAATTATTAAAATCCAATTACTAGATCATAAGATCGATATTGATTTGTATTATTATAAATATTATATAATATTTTAATAAATACTATATAATATTATATAAATCTAGATTGATTTTAGGATCCTTTGATATATTTTGGTAATTTTGGACTTGCTAGAATCCTCTCTTTGAGAGGATTATTTTGGTAGTTAAATCATTTAAAATGGTCTAGTAGATCAAAAGTTATATAATATTAATTTTTTATTAATTGATAATCTATCTGTTAACTTGAGAATGTCGAAATGTGGCGTTCTTCCATATAAATTTTTTTACTTATTAAGTTAACAATACATGTCCACTAATTGAAAGTTGTATAGCTCGTCGAGATGCATCTAACGATGGTTAGATCATCCAAATCAGCCCAGTGGATGGCGAGATTAGAGCTGCAAACATTTAGAAGATCCAAGGTAGTACGTCACTCTTCACGTCATATAAAATTTATATATAATCATATTAAACGTCACATTACATACGTCATGTCAAACATCATAGTAAATGTTCATTGATATTCTAATGTCTGCAGCTCTAGGCGAGATATCATCAAAAAACGATTGGCCGACCATATAGCAGATTACATATGAAAATCACTATAGGCGAAATGTGGCGTGCCTCCATCTAAATGTTTTTTTCTTACTAAGTTAATGGCACATGTACACTAATTGAAAGTTGTAGAGCTCGTCGAGGCGCATCTAACGGTGGTTAGATCATCCAAATCGGCCCAGTGGATGGCGAGATATCGTCGAAAAACGATTGGACGACTATATAAAATCTCTATATAAACAATGTTTGTTTACATAGAGATTTTATATAGTCGTCCAATCGTTTTTCGACGATATCTCGCCATCCACTGGGCCGATTTGGATGGTCTAACCACCGTTAGATGCGTCTCGACGAGCTCTACAACTTTCAATTAGTGGACATGTACTGTTAACTTAGTAAGATAAAAACATTTATTGGAGGCACGCCACATTTCGCCTATAGTGATTTTCATATGTAATCTGTGTCACAGAATTTTATATAGTCAGCCAATCGTTTTTTGATGATATCTCGCAATACACTAGGCCGATTTGGATGATCTAACCAAAGTTAGATGCGTCTCGACGAGCTCTACAAGTTTCAATTAGTGGACATGTATCGTTAACTTAGTAAGAAAAAATTTTATATGGAAGAATGCCACATTTTGCCATTCTCCAGTTGACAGATAGATTATCAATTAATTAATATATAAATTTTTTGCGCAATTTGATTGGCTAATAAAGTGTCAGGTGTGGGTGGGTGGGAGTAGCCCCTTAAGAGATGGAAATCACCTGATTTACGGCAGCTCCCTAATTGCATATTCTAGGTATATTACACGACTTAAAATAGAATTTTGAATAGTACTATTTTTCAATGAAAAAATAAAACTTTCATTGCAATTCTTATGATCAATATTTTCAGTTGGTTTATCCCAACCAATAGGATTGTAACCACCAAAAATTTCATCAGTACCTTTAACCTTCATAACTACAACTAGTTGTGTTTGTTTATTACATAATTTTCAAAATGCTTTAGCAGTAAAACCATCTCTATTTCCATGAAGAAGTAATTTTAAATTTGTATGGGTTATCCATTACTGAATACAAAATATCTTTTTTATCAACCCACGAAGCAATTTCGGTAGTATATGCTTTTGTATTTCTGCTTGATAATTTTGGTGTTAAGGTTATATGAAGTAGAAGAATTTTTGACGATTTGGTGATATAAACTTATTTGATATATCTTTCCAAAGATTTTTTTCAAGTAACTTTTTATATAGTTGCATATTATCAATAATCTCATTACAAGATATTTGAAAATATGAATATGAGAGGGCCTCGAATAATACATATAAAGGTTATATTGAAATTTTGGATAAAAAGGTACTTTTTTACTAAAATATTATATTTGAAAAAAGGTTATTGGCCAAAAGGTTATATTTAAAAGTGGATAAAAGCCTTATATTATTTAAAATGAATAAAATTAATAAATTTTAGATAGATTATATTTAAAATCTGGTTAACCAAATAAAAAAAATTTTTTTTAGAGAAAATTTTTTTTTTTAAAAAAAAAATTTTTTTGAAAAAGTTTTTTTTGAAAAATTTTTTTGAAAAAAAATATTTTTTTGAAAAAAAATATATTCGTTATATTTTTAGAAGTTTAATATGCTTCACATGGGTGTGATGTGCTTGTATATCGCACCCTAATTTGATTGGCTAAATTTGCAGATCATTATTTTAAAAAAAATAACCAATTTTTGTTAAAATTCTTTAGACTAAGAATTAGTCTAAGAAATTTTAAAAAAAGTTTTAAAATTTTTTGCGCCTATATGCAAAATTTAGCGCTAAACAAGTTTACTTAGTCAATTTAGAAAGGTTGTCTTAATAAAATTTAGAGAAATCGTCAAAAAATGAGTTAAAAAAATGAAAAATTGCGAATATCTCTAAATTTTGATAAGACAACCTTTCTAAATTTGACTAAGTAAACTTGTTCAGACAAAATTTTGTATATATACACAAAGAAATTTAAGAATTTCTTAGTAAACCTTTATACTAACCCTAACCTAAAAGTTTTTACAATAATTTGTTTATTTTTTTTTAAATAATGATCTACAAATTTAGCCAATCTAGGGTGTGATATATGCATTTATTCATATTTTTAAATAGATAAAATTATTTAAATATTAAAGCTTATATATAAAATAAGGTTAATTAGCTCTAATAAAAAGTGGATAAAATTTACAAAAAGTTTATATTAAAGCCAATATAACCTTTATATGTACGATATTGTTCGGGGTCCTAATATGAGGCAAGCAATTTTGCAAAGTTGTCTTTAAAATTAGAAAATTTTTATGAGTCCAAATTAGGATCTGATTTAAGCCTGGGTTTTGGGCAATTCACTATTTGATTCCAAAATTTTTACTTCTTCTATTTGCAAGTCATCTCAACTAATAATTGAAACTAATGCGTTTTCTTGAAGCAAACGAAGACTTCCGATTCAAAAAATTTTATCAGGATATTTTACTATAATATTATTGCACCATTCTTGAGGCTTATTATTTTTGAAAATTTTTTTATAAATATGAGTAAAATTTAAATAGAGCCAATGAGCTTCTGCTTCAATTAAATGAGTTTCAAGGTGTTTAGCTAATTCATCAAAAAGAAATTCATATGCAATAAGCATAAGTTCAAAAATAAATAATAAATTATAGTTTTCAAGTAAGACATAGATATATCTTTGTAATTAGTTGATTTATATTTAGATTTCTTATTGCTACTTATATGATAATATATCATATATAAAAAAAAAACCTACCTAATGGTAATTTCAAATTGTTGAATAGAAACATTTTTTAAATCAAGTGTCTTAATATTATTCTTATTTTTACTGATATTTGCCAATTTATTACAAAAATAAAAGATTTGCATCTTAATATTGCTGAATGCGCTTGGAATTTGGACGTTCGTTAACATTAATGACTATGTTTAATCCCTTATCAAATGATCGTACACAAAAAAAAAATTTATGATTGGTCACGATCAAACAAACCAAATGATTAAATTATGGAATGATTGATCACATCACTATATACAGAGTTTTAAGTATTTTAAAAAATTTATATAACATTTTTTAGATTATAACAATAACATCCAGGTGCCGAGTGCCCTTGGGTCTTAGGATATTACGAGAACCAATTAATTTTATTTGCTTAGCCTTATATATAGTCTTAGATATAAATAATTAGTATACAAATATAATATAAAAACTAAATTCTATAGGGGTAAGAGGTATTGTGACCAATTATTTGACAACATATAATTTTTGATCTACCCAATCATGGGATCCCAAGATCATTAAAGGTAAATATAAAAATTTTGCAGATTTACTAATATCATTTTATAAAATAAATCTATATCAATTTTAAAACCCTATAATTGGATTTGATGATTTTATACTTGTTAGAATTATCTTACTGAGATAGTCATTTTAGTGGTAACATCGTCCAAAACGATCCAGTAGATTAGAAGTTATTAACTATTAAATATTCTATATATATTTATTAATAATAAATTCAAATATGTGCAAAATCTTATATTTTGCATAAATGATGATATCTTGTAATTTAGTGATTGGAATTGGGTGGATTTTATATCATTTAATTCTTAATAAGACGAATTAAATGGTATAAAATTTATTCAAAAAATTCAAAATCTGTATATTTATATATAAAATTTTACAAAACTTGAATATTTTGTAATACAGTAATCCAATTTAGATAATTTAGGTACCATTCGATTTGTCTTAATGAGACAAATCCAATGATACCAAAATTATGTTATTTGGAGGAACTAACATACAAAATTACACTATGAAAATAATTAAATCATTTCAATAGCATATGCACTTCGTAAAAACTTCACAGTGACTACTGGATTGCAAGATATTCACAAAAAACTATTAGTTATATAGTAATTTTATAAAAAAAGATATGACCAATAGTATTTTGCCAATAAATCCTGATCCAATAATCCAAATAAAATAAAATTGGTACTATTCGACCTCTTACTGAAATGAATAGAATAGTACCAAAATCAATTTGGACTACTAAATCAGATTTTAAACAAATTTTTTTAAAAAAATTACATTATATTTTTTTAATCACTTTTTTACTTATTGGAAAACATTATATTTTATCTGACTCACTCTTGTATAACATTATTTATGGATGCTCTCTAATTGCTGTTTTAAAATTTGTAAATTTTTGTTTTTGACAAAGTTACATTTTGAAATAGTGCAAAATTAACAAAATTTCGATACAGTTTTTAAGCTTAACTTTTTTTTTCTTGTTCTAGGGATGCACTGCTTACTAAAACCCAAATTTTTATTATTAAATATTACTAAAATTATACAAAAAGATAGTTCTAATATTCAAATATATTTTGACAAAATTTAAATCAATTTGGTTAAATATTTAATTTAAAATAATTTTTTGGGAAATTCTATTTTGACCCGGGTTAAAGTGACCCTCTCTTAGTATTTAGGGTTAGTGTGAGCCAGAATTATGTGGAATTATGTTAATAATAGCTGTATTTTTATATTAACAAACCTCTAGCCAGCATGAATATAATTCTGGTTATTATTAATATAATTCTGGCTCACACTAACCCTAAATCTAAGAGGGGGTCACTTTAACCCAGGTCAAAATAGAATTGGCCTAATTTTTTTTGTATGTACTAAATTTAGTAAAAAGCTTGACGTATACCCATTAATATTTTATTTACAAGTTATAGAATTGAAATTGCTTCATTAGAACAGAAGTAGGTAATAACATTTTAAACATGCACCAATTTTATAAACTTATAGTACTATGATTTTTCTAATAAAATGATCTCAAAAATCAGTGCGCCAATCATAGTGCTGCACTAGGTAAATCATTTGGCCAATACAGGAGGGACACCAAAATTCCGGGTCGGAGCACATCGGTGTGCATCGGAATCATGTTCGGCTGGATCGGAATTGATCAATTTCATGTCCATTCATTAACTGAAGTAAAAATGCCCAGCTGATTATTAGAAACGCGGACCTAGATCCGATGCATCCGACCGGAAATTTAGTTTTTCGTGATAACTCAAGCGTAGGTTTAGTAGGTTGACAGCTTAGAAAGGTCGTACTATTATTATTGGGAAACCTCAATATTGTTATCCTAAAAAATTTTTTTAACCAATCATTTGCTGAGTTTGTCAAAATTTTGGTTAATATTACCCATTTTTTTTTTATATTAACCTTTGTTAAAGTTATTCTATCTGCTGAGAGAGAGAGACAGGTGCAAATCATGAATATGACATACGTGACTTTCCAATTGAAGGATAACGATAGTTTTCAGTTTCGGCTCAACACAGTAAGTTCTCAGTAAGAAGAATAACACGCACCAGTGGTGTTCAAGACCACAGTTGTTATATCTCAAAAACTAATTAAATAATTAATGTTTGTTCTAAGTATAAATGTTCAACTCCCAAAAAATTCACCTTCACTTTAAATAGTAAAATTATTATAATTATGTTAAACACCGCCGGTGTGTTTTAGTACTATTCTTAATACACATCGATGTCAGCACAACAGTGAATGAACACAAAATACGAGTGTAGTCGTTCTAAAAAATGGAAAAATGCCCGTATATGTAAATTAGTAATTTTATTTCTATTGCTGGAGGTAAATAAATTCTAGACTTATTCGGTTTTCATCCTGTTATACAATATATAATTTGTTAAGCAAAAGTGTAAAAATTAGGAATGTAAGAACTTTATCAGAATCATAAATCGTTAATGATAAATTGAATAAATTGGATTATTATTTCTACAGATTACTAAGCAACAACAATTAAGCTGATATGTTTGATTTCGAAAACCATAATTCGTACCAATAACTCTTAAAAATGGGTTCTTTATTCGGCTGAACATATTAAAAAAATTGACATTATTTACATGATTTAGGATACGAGAAAGTGTTTGGGCATTTCCACTGATTTCTAGAATAAGCACATTCTCTGAACCAAAGCATACTTTGGATGGCATGCTCAAAGACCTTGTACCCAGAGCTATAATTAATATTGCAATTCGTGTATTACATCTTCCTCCTATTACATCTTACTCCGATGTCCCGACCCGATGTCTAAACGGCTTGCTTCGGAGAATCGCCGTAGCAAAACACTCCTTTTCATACGTATAATTCAACCATATCATTATATATCAATCTTCGATTTACTAGATTTACTCAATCCATAATTGCATAAGAGTAAAATAATAAAGTCATTCCTTTAATACTCGTGGTATCATTTCCAGATATTTATATATATAATAAACTACTAATACTTTCGTGATGATTCAAACGTTTTGCTTGTTAGATTTTCTTGCCTACCTTACCCCCCCCCCAAAAAAAAAAAAATAAAAATAAAAAATTCCAAAATCTCCAAAATTTCTGCGTTGAAATGATACGTCACAGGGGTAATCCCGGTGATGAAAGCAAATACTACAAAGTTGTCAAAAATAAATTCTAAAAGATATATTTACTAAAAAACGGTAAAATATGCATTGTGAAAAAATTCTAGATTATTATGCGCTTCTATTACCGAAAGGTACCCAACCAGAAATCGCTAATTTTTTTTTTAAAAAAAAAAATCCATTAATATCAAATCAAAACATTTAATGAATAAAAATAAAATAAATAGAATAAAAATTTACCATTTTTAATATTATACCATATGCCCTTAGGTTCTGGTGTCGAATTTTGACTTGATGTCTCTAAATCATTACTTTCGTTAATTACTTCGACTTCCTCCTCCAAGAATAAAGGTATTTCTTGTCCATTAGATTCTTGATCGACTAATTGATCAACTTCCATTGAACATTCATTAACTACTTTTTCTTCAACCATCGATAAATTTTGTCCATCTTCAAATTCTTGTTTAATATACACTTTTTCTCGTTTAACGTTTAATTTGTCGTTATCATTTGAGGTTACCACTATTTCTTTTTTATTATTAACTTGACGTGCAGATCGTCTAATAGTTGCTTTCTGTATATCAATTTTTCTTGGTTTGTATGGTCCTCTTTTGCGTGATACTGTTGGTGTTACTTGATCTTTAGACTTCGACACTTCAGGTTCAATTGATTTTGTTATTACGGGTTTTTCAAGTGCAATTGGTTTTTCACGTTCCAATGGTTTTTCACGTTCCATTGGTCTTTCACGTTCCATTGGTTTTTCATGTTCAATTGGTTTTTCACGTTCAATTGGTTTTTCAGACTTTTGACGTTTAGGTTGCGGTGATCGTTGAGAAACTTGAGATAATAAATCGTGTGGCAAATTCCATTCAGATTGTGATTGTTGTCTTGTACGTCGTTTAGGTAACAAGTTTAAATATGCGTATGTTTCTCGGTTTGATCTTCTGGTTCGTTTGAACTTTTTCGGCAAAGTCGTTTTTTCTTTCTCATCATTAGCGATTATGTCGTCATTTGGTTCTTGTTTAATCTGAATATTCATTTCGTCATTAAGATTACCATGTGTAACTTTTGGTTTGACAGATGAAATTTTTTCAAGTGATTCAAGTGATATTACTTGTTCGACCGTTATTACTTTTTCAGGAGCTGATTTGTGATTAGATGATGCAATTTGCTCCGAAGGAGATGGTTGTTCGGTTAGAAATACATCAATTCCTGATGATTCTTGATTTTTTGATAATTTTACATGTGATCCTTCACGATCCTTTGATTTTACACGTGAATCTTCATGATGTTTTGATTTTGTTTCTTCATGATTTTTTGATTTTACAGATGTTTCTTCATGATGTTTTGATTTTAAAAGTGATCCCTCATGATCTTTTGATTTTATGGATGATTCTTTATGATCTTTTGATTTTACAAATGATAATTCATGATCTTTTAATTTTATAGGTGATTCTGTATTATCTTTTGAACAAAATCTCATATATGAATCAACTTTTATATTTGACCTATCACGCCAAAGAGATTCGACGTAAGCCTCATGAAATTCAGGTGTAAGAGTACTTTCATCGAATTTGGTCGTGCTAAATGGTAATAATTTATTAGCAAACCAATGAGTCGCCATTGATAATTCGATATTATCACGTCGAGCTAAAATCGCGCATCGAACCCATCCTTTGGCGTCATTCAAATCGGGAAATTCAAAAGTATCCAAGTCATGAGTCTTTCCGAATGGTCTTGCGAATAAAGCGTCAAAACGAAAACGTTTCTCTTTCCGGATGAATTTCATATTTCCCATGATTACTACAATCGAATTAGGATTATCTATACATTCACTCATCATTGTCACACCTTTTGTTATGTAAATGCGAAGATAATCTCTTGTATTAGAAGAAATATTGAGTTTAGGAGTTGATGGTTTAATCCCATCTCTAAAATATTCCAACACTCCGCGATTAAAATTATCAAGTCGGTCAAGTACTTCAGATGGAATTGATTTTTTTATTGCTTGAGTATTAAATTGTTGCTTTTTATAATTCATCGTTGGGACAACATATATTGATCTTTAAACAAAGAAGAAAAAAAAAAAGGTAAGATCATTATATAAATAAAAGATTTTAAAAACTTTAATTAATAAATATTACTTTGAATTTTTGAGATTTTCGAATGAGAAAGTGGGTATAGTAAAAATTTCTTCGTGAGGTAAAGGCATCAATTCATTCATACGTAACCAATCATTACCAAAAACAAGTTTACTGGAAATATAAATAATTAAGAATATTAAATATATTAAATAAATATCAATTATATTAAGAAACAATATAATAAAAAATAATATATATATACATACGTTAATTGAGGGTATAATTTTTTTACAAAGTAATCGCACATTTGTCTTGCTTCTTCATAAATTTCACCACCTTCGTTGTGAAAAGTAAAAGCATTCGACAGAATTTGTACAATATCGGTATACAAACTATTAAGATCCCTATATTTTCCAGCCCATAATCTTTTCTCAGCAGTAGTTAAATCCATTAAACGATCAATAACACTACGATATAATATAGCCTCTTCAGGTACAGGATTAATGAAAGGTCTTGAAAAAGATTTTGTTAACAATGTATCAAATAACCAAGTTCCAGCTCTTAATAATTCTTCACGAGACAAACGTCTTGGATCAGCAGGAAGAAGATTTACAAAATCAAGTAACAAAAATATAGGAGAACCTTCTACAGGTAGATCCGCAGAATTTGAAGTCGAATGACTACGCATACGCTTTGTACCACGTCTTAAGTTTACGTCAGCTGTCGGAGAAGTAGGTGATAACTCGTCGGGAGTCAAAAGAGTATTATTAGAATCATTTTGTTGTTTTTCAAAAGAAAGTTTACGTTTAATCTTTAAAGTATCTTCAGATAAACCGTTTTTATGTTTTGTGGTTGTTGTAAACGTTAATATTGGCGTTGAAGAGGGGGTTGTGGTAGAATTGGTAGTAATGTTCAACGGTTTTGGTTTTAAAGTAGTTGGATCTTCTTCGAGCTTGACAGCTAAAATAGTCTTTTTTTGTTTATCATTTCCTAAAACTTTGGAAGGGTCTTTCTCCTTTCCGTTTTTTTGAACTGTTTCTTTAAGTTCCTTAATTTCAGCGTCTTTAACCCCTTTCTCTTCATGATCTTTTTTTACGAGTTTGTCAAGTTTGTCACTAACACCATTTTTGACTAAAGTTTCTTGAATAGTGGGTTTGGTTAAACCTGGTCTATGACCTACAGTATGAGTCTTTCTAAGACCTTTAGTCTTTGTCATTATTAGTTCAAAAAAAAAAAAAAAAACTTTCTTTCCGTTTAGCGAATTTTACGATATATTGTTACGTAGACTTTTGGATCATTTGTAGCATCTAAATTCTGGTAAGATGTTTCACCAACATTATTCAAAAAAAAAAAATTATCGTTATGAATTCTTTGATAATTGTGCTACCAATGGATATCTCGAAAAAGAAACCCTATGTGTACTTGAAAAAAAGTTAGAATTACGTATTTAGAATCAAAGCATATATTTTACAATGCATTTATGCTACAATAGTTGAATCAATTTCTCAATTTAATTCTGATTGTAAAAACTATATGTTTCTTGAATTTCTACAAGATTAGATATATATATAATTTATATGGTATTATTATTTTTCTTTTTAAACACAGCAACAAAAATTACATTGTCTCTGTCTGTATGTCATATATTTTATATATGAATAAACTTGTCAACTTTGTGCAGCATGAAACTTCAGTAAATCTTTGTGGTATATTTATCGTTACTGATATGTTTAAAGTTGGATGCTATGATTTTGTTATAAGAGAATGATCAAGATTCCTATTATTTTACTATTATATCTTATGGTCAGTACGGTATTCATATCTTTTTGACGGAAAAAAAAATTGTTTCATGGTTTATAATGGAAACCATCTTAATGGGTTGCCAATTTTGCATTTTTAAGCATTATGATTTTATAAAGTTCAGTGCAAAAATGTTTTCTTTATATCGATATGCAATTTTGTATAATGATATTTCCATCTAACGGACTCAATAAATAATTAGGTTTCTAAATCGGCTAAAAATTTGAATAGATTTCAATCTTTTGCTATTCTTGTGTTGGTTTTAATTCGCAAGACAGGCCTGCAAAGGTAAATGTCTGTCATAAAAAGTTCAAAGATTTATTTATTTCTACTTTTTCTACACTAATAAAGATATTAACAACAGATTCAAATAATGAATGCATGGATAAATTGGCTATTTTTTGAAATCAAAAGTTCTCACAAAAAAAATATTAAAGTTTTTATTTATTTATTATATAGAACGGATGTAATAGTACTCGGTAAAATTGACGTAAAAGAATTGAGCTAATTGGTAAATTCCTTTAATCCTTCATATTCGTATTGACAGTAATATTGGTTACTGTATATATCTAGTAATAATAATTAGAATTAAAAAAAAAATAATAATAAACAATAACAAATAAATTTCAACCTCAGTTAAGGGTAAATATGTAATCTATACATTATCACACAAATAAAAAACAACAAATTTATTTTCACATTTACGTTATCACTTTATAATACAATATATTTGCTAAGCTAAATAGAATTTTTTGAAACATGTTTTATTATTGTAAATCTAAAATATATCTAGAACCAAGTCTTAATTCGAATATGTCTGCTTAACCTTCAGTTCGAATTATGCTACGAAGAAGAAGAATTACAACATGTAAACCTTTCTATTTAGAGCAATTTAAGAGAAAAATTCATTACGCAAATGAATGGTTCAAAATATTATTTATTTATTTATTACATCTAAATATACAAATATAACGATAAATACAGTATAACTAACCTTCAATACAAAATTAGCCTATACTTGATAGAAACTCCATTACAATGCATTGATGATTTTAATTTTACGGAGTTTTAAATATAGTAACCATCAATACTATAGAAACTCAGAAATTCTAGTTTATATATTGTTGAAATGTTTCAAGATCTATAAAAAATCTTTTATGAATCTCTCAGACTATCTGACCGGTTTTTCATTCGTAAGAATATTATCGTTTAATAAAGTTTAAGCAACCAAATTTAATCCTACTATTAATTCTGATTCATGTTAATATCAGATATATTCTACTGTATGAATATAGAAACATAAAATTTGCAAACATAGCACCAGGGCATTTTCCAATTCCATTGGTTATAAGAACTAATTTAATTAGCGTTTTCAGTGGCTTAGTTTACTTCGGAAGACATACACACCAATTGCTCCTAAAATTTATGTAACTACTGCCTACAGTACCGTTGATAAAGTAACCTTCTCGCACAGTACCGGTTACTATTCAAGCTAAAAGATCGTTAATCGGTAATTACAGATTTATTAAAATCCATTTCATTTGTTGTCAATCCTTGAAATTTTTATTGCTACTTATGGTAGTCGCCCTATGAAAATACTATTTATATGAAAATATCTAGTGAACATATTTGATTAAATTTGCAAGAAACAAGTAACGTCAGGGAACAAAAGATTTCTTCAAAGTTTCATCAATGATTTATTAAAACAATTTATTACTTGCTACTTGAAATATATCTACAAAAAAAAAAAAAAAAACTTTTTTGTAATGGTCAAAAAGCTTATGCGTGAATTATTATCATTATAAGAACGATTGACCGATTTTGAAAAAAAATCGTCCGGCTAGGCCGAAAATTAAATTTAGCCGATTTTTTCATCATTGGCCAGGATCACTACCTGTGTAAACTCCCAAAGTTCTGAGGCCATTACTTCTCGATAATGTTCAATTACATTATTATGATTAAACAATATATCAAATATCTCATCATCTTCATAACATTCGGCTAATAATCTGGCAAAAAAACAAATAAAAACTCCACACGAATTTGTATCCGCTTGTGGCGTTTTTCCTGTTCGAAACTTCACTTTCACTGGCCATTCTTCAAATTTTTTCGTCTTTACATTTTTGCCTCGTTTTTTATCTTTATATTCATCTTGCAAATATTTATTAATATTTTCCTTGATAGATTTCTTGTGACGTTGTCCACCTAGTGAATCCCATATTTCAATTTTTTGTTGATGCATTCGCAGCACTGCCAAAACCCAATGTGAATCGCTAAAATTGATTGGAATAAGAACTATCTCTTTATCAAATATACTTGTCCTTTTAGTCCAACGTCTCACTCCTTCATAGTTATATTCTTGATTAGTTGTTAATTTTGTGTAAAAATATGATGGGAATGCATAAATTTGTGGATGCTTGGTGTTGAGCATGGAAAAATATGCATTTATATGATCTGATGATAACCATGTCCATGGATCAAGAAGCTCCTTTATTTTTTCTGTTGTCAAGATATCCGAATTAATAATGATGTTGTCGTTATCTTCGAGGTATTCCTGTAACTCTAGGATGGATCGCTTGGAATATGCTATTTCATCAGGTGGCATCATATTTTGTTAGTTAGAACTATGTGTAATGGTCGTATACTTTTTTGGAAAATAGATAAATGCTGATCGCCTCTTATTTTAGAAATTTTGGGGTCACATGGTCAACAAGCATTTCGACGGATGGATATCGGATATCACACTAATTTATCTTTTTTTATATTTGTGAACGTTACACAATAAAAGTTCACAGATTTGATTGGTTAGCTTTGTTCATCAATCGCTTTATCACTTTGCGCTTTTGTTTGTATAAATTCATGTGAAAAAAAGATATAGCGATATTAAATTACATTTTTAGTAAATCTTCAACAAGTCAACAAAACGTGTAAAATAAAAAATTTCCCGTTTTTGCAGTTTTTGGTAAACAACCATAAACTACCAATTTTTGGGTTTAAAAAATTTGAAGCTAAATGCCACCAGTGTTTGCAACAACACGCGAAATTTTGCATATGTCTGTTAACCATAAGTAAAATTAACTATAGATCATTGAATAGCACAAAATATATCGTTAGCAAAGCCGTAAATAAATATTTTATTATGCTATAAGAATAGTATATACAGTAACACAAACAGGGTGAGAAATGCCGATAATTTTGCTACAGAACATGCTAACTAAATATGACTAAATGCCGGCCTGGCTCCAATGCATTCCGACCCAGAAATTTGGGGAGCCTCCTGTAAACAATTGGTTGCTTATTTCATCTGCTTTCGTTTATGTTTTTGATATCTGATATCCAACCTGTTCGGTCGGGCTACCAAACTTACCCTAGATATCTAGACTGTTCGCCCGGGCTGCCAAAAACCATATTATAACTAACTGAACTCCAATACTCATACTCTTCGCCTCTTTCGGCAGTAAATAAACTAAGCTAGAATTGCATCCTAGTAGCAAAGACGAAAGAGGGTTTCCATTTTTCCTATCTATAGCCATTTTCAATGATCTTATACTTACCATCGCTCATTAATCAAATCGATTCTCATCATACGATTTATCATAGGGATATTAAAATTATGAGTCCAGTCCGGTTCGATCATTTTTTATATGATCTACGTGGTATATGTGGTATATTAGATTTTATATAAAATTTATAATTGGTTTATAATAATGAAGTTGCGCAATATGCATTGCTTTAAAAAATATCAACTTTACATATAAATTTCTATTTGTACGTGTAAAAACTAGCTGATATCGCAAAATTTTGATTATGAAACCACTTTTTGGCTTCTAACAAAAAAAATTCCTTGAGAAATTTTGTATAAACTAATTTTTACCCCAATCCCACCCTTATTCTAACTATAAGCAAGGGTTTATTTTTGTTTGATTGGCATGTTACACAGATCTGCAAATTAACTATTATTATGGTGCCAGCGGCTTTAAATCTCCATAAAAAATAGCTTCACAAAAAATACTACTCCTCTTTCAAAAATTTATAAAATGTAAAACTAATCCACAAGTTTTGTTCTTTATGACCTAAAGAATAAAACTTGTGGTTTAGATTTTAATTTAAAGCTAAACTGGTAGAGCAGTAGCCTTTTAAAAATTGACAATTTATTAGTAAATTGTAAAAATGTAAACGTATATGTTTTTAATTTAACCCAATCAGAAT
>QKWP01001607.1:7074-18081 GCA_003550325.1 Gigaspora rosea
GATTTTACTATTACTTGATAATAAACTTGGTGTTATTCAGATAAATAGTTTCTTTATTAATAATCTAAGATAGGGCTATCCTTAGGTTTCTGTTCCTAAGAAATCCCAGTACAAGATGTATAATAAATATAAGAGAAGTGGGGTGTCTTGGTCTAGTTTGACTAAGGGAAATTCTGTGTCTTTAAATACATTTTAGAATAAGCATTATAAGCGTTAATTTGCAAGAGTAATATAAGCGAAATAACCGTTATAAACGGTATAAGTATTATAAGCGTTATAAGCGGTATAATTATTACAAGCGGTATAAGCGGTATAAGTGGTATAAGCGTTATAAGCGATATAAGCGTTATAAGCGTTATAAGCGATATAAGCGTTATAAGTGATATAATCGTTATAAGCAATATAATCGTTATAAGCGGTATAAACGTTATAAGCGATATAAACTATTCTAAATGTCTATTTCTTAAGATTATAAAATACAAAATAAAATAATAATAAAATACAATAAAATAATGACTATTCATTCTATAACAACGTGTTAAATTAAATTACCAATTACTAGAGCGTAAGTATATAGTTTATTCAAAAAAACACACATTTTATCATCAAGAGAATTCTCTATTAAATTTTAATTTTTTGTTCTTTCACTTACATGTAAAATTATCAGTTCGTAAGTATAGTTTATTCAAAAACAAAGTACAAATTTTATCATCAATAATTCTCTATTAAATATTACTTCTTTTCTTTTACTTACATGTTAAATTACCAGTTTGTAAATATAGCTTATTAAAAACAAAGTACACATTTTATCGTCAATAGAATTCTTTATTAAATATTACTTTGTTTTTCACTTACATGTTAACTTAAATTACTAATTACTAGGGCATAAGTATATTCAAAAACAAAGTTCACATTTTATCAAGAGAATTCTCTATTAAATATTAATTCTTTGTTCTTTTACTTACGTGTAAAATTATCAGTTTATAAGTATAGTTTTTCAAAATTATTTTATCGTCAATCGAATTCTCTATTAAGTATTACTTTGTTCTTTCACTTACGTGTTAAATTAAATTACCAATTACTAGGGCATAAGTATATAGTTTATTCAAAAAACAAAGCACATATTTTATCATCAAGAGAATTCTCTATTAAATATTAATTCTTTGTTCTTTCACTTACGTGTAAAATTATCAGTTCGTAAGTATAGTTTATTCAAAAACAAAGTACAAATATCGTCAATAATTCTCTATTAAATATTACTTCTTTTCTTTCACTTACATGTTAAACTACCAGTTTGTAAGTATAGCTTATTAAAAACAAAGTACACATTTTATCATCAATAGAATTCTCTATTAAATATTACTTCTTTTCTTTTACTTACATATTAAATTACCAATGGCTTATTAAAAACAAACTACACATTTTATCGTCAATATAATTCTCTATTAAATATTACTTTGTTCTTTCACTTACATGTTAAATTAAATCACCAGGATGTAAGTATGTAGTTTATTCAAAAAATAAACTATACATTTTATCATCAATTGACGGCTGCTCATACAGTATACTATTAATTAAATATACAATATTTAAAAAACAAAACCTATATTTTCATCTCTCACGAGTGCTAGTTATTGGTTTAGAAGTAATACTTAATAGAGAATTCTAATTTAAATAATTAAAGAACGTTCTTGATATTCATATCATAAAATAAAATTAAATTATGCGAGTAAAATATTTCTTATATTCACATACTAAAATGAAAAATTAAATGAATAAAATTAAATTAAATGAATAAATTTAAATTAAATGAATAAAATTAAATTAAACAAATAAGATTAAATTAAACAAATAAGATTAAATTAAACAAATAAGATTAAATTAAACAAATAAAATTAAATTAAATGAATAAAATTAAATTAAATAGTAAGTATTTCTGAAACCCAATAATTATTTTAAATATTTAGAAAACTTTCTTTATATTTATATTATAATTAACGCAAATAAAAGATTAAATAGTAATACGAACTAAATATCAAGTTTCGATTATTTTTAAGGATCAAATTATCTGCAGATAGAAATATTTATTTAGTTTGATCTGGATTATAAAATTAATACCTGACACTAACTCGGGTACCAATTTTTACATGAATTTTTTGAACTTTTGCTAGTAATTCACTTTCTTTTTTTTCGCACTATAATTTTAACTATTTATGCTAACATCTGATTATTTAAAACAGAATCCATGTGAACTTTTAATTCTCTAATAAATGCATTAGTTTGTTCTGAATTCCCCTTTTCTTCGACCTTCCAATATGCATCACATGCTCTTTCCATTAATTCATTTATGGTCAGACATCTATTTTCTGCTGCCCTTTTAGCATTAGTCCTTTCTGACATTATTACATTAACCAATTCACGATTCATATATATCTCAAATCCAGTTCATCAAACATTTGTTGAAAATTCCTCCATGCGTTAGATATCAATAATTTCATAGCACCATATAAATGTTCATGAAATATATGTCGACAAGGCAACAAATACTGGCGAAAAAATAAGCAATCACACATAAGAAACGTAAGACCTGGTGAGACTTTTCCTTTTTTAACTCTTTCTTTAAAAGCACGAAACTCATTAACAATCATTTTTTGAACAAGGAATGGAAATTTATATATTTTGTAAAGAATCTCATTATCAATACCAACAGCAGAAATCTTTTTTATACGGAACTCAAAGGCTATATAGTCTGAATCTGCTCTTTTTTTTTCATCTAGTTCAACTACTTTATGGCACGTTTCTATATATAAAAAAAAAAAAAATTAATAATAAATATTTATAATTTAAAAAAAAAAGTTGTCTTGGTGCCACCGGGGATGGTAAATAATTTATTACCACCTATTGCCTAACCCTAACCCTAACCCGTGTCATTGATTACTACCGTAAATTTCAGTGCAAGGTACCTGAGTATTTTACATTCCACGTAACAACAAACCTTGATTTATATCCGAGTATATTGGATGGAATGGGGTATTACGTGGGGATATCTTGTAAGAAGCATATATTAACCCATAAGTAAAAAAAAAAAAGCATTTATTAGTAAATTGGCCTTTGATTTGTACCTGGGTCTCTTACAAACCACCACAACAAATAGCCTTAAATATACCCGGTACAAATTAAGGGGGGTACCTTGCACCGAAATTTACAGTATTTAATTTAGGCAGGCTCTGGGTGGTGCCAAGACTTATTAAAGTAATATTATTTAAAGTATTTAAATATTTAATTTAAAAAAATAAAAGTACATTGCATACCAATTATACTATATTGTGAAGATGTTTTTTTTTTAATTCGCTATGATATGACTCGAGAGAATTTGTAGAGGTTATTTGCAGTAAAATAAGAGAATGTTAATGAGCCCAGAGGGCCTACTGATGTGTATTTTTTTCATATAATTTCTTGAAATGACCTTTGGATGGTCAGAATTGAACATTCATTAATTGCCTCTTGAACAAGTGCATCATAGCTGATTTGCATTTTTTTATACATTGCTTGAGTAATTTTTTGCCACGTCTTTGGTTCATATATATTTTTTAACCAGGTTCGCATAACATGAACAGTGCAAAAAATAACATCACACTCTTGCTCACCATGTTGAAGACCTTGAAAAGCAATTTTGACACTATTAGCTTCCACATGGCTTTGTTTAGCCAAAAAGTATCTAGGTCTCCAGCGGCATGTCCATTGTTTTATTATAATTAGGGCCCTTGCAACAGTGTTACTATCCTTGGCACATACAAAAAAATATGCCCCGACATTTTAATATCCAAAATTATTGCGAATATATAATGTAAATAAACGGTAATTGTATTTATTGGTCTTATGAGTCAAATCAATCAGAGTTAACCATCCGTATTTCTCAAGATTTTTAAGTTGATTAGGGTGAACAAAAACGATATCTTGGGTGTTCTGGTCATTAACCTTAAAATCTTCTATTTGATATTCTTTTTTTTTCAAAAAAGAAATTGAATCCTGAATATTTAGTCTTCGATTAGGGTTGCCAAGTAGATGTAATGTACATCAAGAAGTTCACGTACTTTATACTTAAGGGTAGAGTACAACGATCTACATTTCAATAGTGATCACGTTACTAATTTTTTTTACAATAACATTCAATTGAAATCAGGTGATAATCATATGTTATTGCATGTTATTTATATTGTACTACCTAGGAAAATCTCAATCGTCCTAGAAAAATTGATGATATATACAAGTAGATTTTTTTAATATAATTTGTGGCTTTAAAGTTTCACTACCATAAATAGAAGGGTTTGACCTATATGCTACAAAATTTTGGGCAAAATTGGATATGTTCTCAAAAATCTTTATCAATGGCGTATTTTTGCCCCTATATAAAAATTTTTTTGTACAACAATCATATATGAAATGATCAACATTGTACTCTACCCTTAATATTCGTGGCTTCTATTCTTCTTAATTCTTTTACATTTTTGCCTAAATTTAACTTTTCTGTTGCAAATTCCTTTATCGCATTTACAATTTCTGGTAGGCTGTAATTCTTTATAGCTTCTTGTGCAACTAAAATTCGAACAACTTGTGAACGTTTGAGCTTTTCTATATCTTCAAGAGGATGTGTATGATCAGATGAGTCTTTATAACATTCGACTCTTACTTTTTGTTCTGAAACATTATATATCACTTTTATTTTCACAGAGCACAAATTATCTGGCTGAACTTTTGTTTTACGGGGCTTTTTATCTGGAACATTTTTTTTCGTGTACTTGACTGTTTAGGCTTATTAAATTAACAAACAAAAGACTTCCATGAGTCGCTATTAATATTATCTTGATAGCTGAATTGGGTCCATATGTTTGTTACAAGTGACCACCATTCAGTATCAAATTTTTGAATCAGAATCTCCAATAGTCAGTTAATATTAAAAAGAAGGATGCGTTTTTGATTAGGTATAAGTATTTTAGGCATGGGTAGAGTAGGTAAATTGATAGTCATAGAAGCAGAATCCATTAAAACGTAACTAATAAAAAAATTTTTTCTAAAAAAAAAAAGCACTTGTGCTTTAAAAATGAAGAAAAAAAAGCACACACTTTTAAAAAAAAACAGGAGTTTCTTGCAAAAAAAAAAAAAAAAAAACCTTGTATAACGCTTATAAGTCATTTTATATTTAATAGACGATTCTCCAGTCAACTGGTTCAAAAATTTTTTTTTTATATATAAATTTTACTATAAGTGCGAATGCATAGCATCTCTATCTAAAACTTTTTTTTATACTAAGTTAATCACCTTTCCGGCTTAAGAGACTTTTGTAAAGCTCATTAAAACGCATCTAATGGTGGTTAGAGCGCCAAAATCAGCTTGGTGAATACCAAGATATCTTTAAAAAACCTTTCTTTTACTATATAAATTTCTTTATAAACAATACTATTGTTTGCAAAGAAATTTACATAGTAAATGAAAGGTTTTTTAAAGATATCTTGGTATTCACCAAGCTGATTTTGGCGCTCTAACCACCATTAGATGCGTTTTAATGAGCTTTACAAAAGTCTCTTAAGCCGGAAAGGTGATTAACTTAGTATAAAAAAAAGTTTTAGATAGAGACGCTGTGCATTCGCACTTATAGTAAAATTTATATATAAAAAAAAAATTTTTGAACCAGTTAACTGGAGAATCGTCTATTAAAAAAAAAAAAAAAGAGCTCAAATACCCTTGTTACGAGTGAAAGAGCATTTCCTTACAATGTTCACTAGTGAAAAATACTTCAAGTTGTTTTAATTACAAACGCTAAAAAACGTTATGCAGGATAAAGAGTGTTGGCATTGCACAACATATTGTTATCATTATTGCAGTATTGTTATCGTTATATTTTAAATTTGACCGACCCCCAAAGGTCTACCGTGGATCGCCTTGTCACGTGATTGCACAACACTTTAAATGTCCCCCTCTATAGGTACATGCTATCTTTAATCAATCAAAATTGTGAAATTTGATTAATCCCAAATTAGTCTAAAAATCAAAACAAATAATTAAACTCAATTATCTCAAAATAAAACATAAGTAAAAATAAGCTGTTTTAATTAACTACACTCATATAATTATTTGGCTAAAATACTGCTAAAATTATACAAATTCAGATTTAAATTATATTAGAATTCTTTAGAGTCCTGTCAAATTAAATAACAGAATTAGAAAAAACTAAAATAGCAAAAGATTTGAAAAGGCCCTTACTAGCCTAGCTACTAGAATCATACTAGAGACAAAAATATGTATTACAAAAGTATGAACTAGAAAAAAAAAGACCATAAAGTACATAAAGCCTAGTTAACCAATACTTTTAGGCTATAGAATTTGGAAGTTCCAGAATTACTAGAAGCATAGTACATAAAGATGAAAGAAAACATATAACCAGAATATGTAAACTTTGCAAGAAGCAAAAGTAAATAATAACAGTGGTCTAAGACAACTTCTAATTACAAGTATAAGCTAAAGTAAATAAATAAGTTACTAAAGTATAAATGATACCTGTATAGACAAAAACTATTTTATCAGGTTTCTCATTAAAAAAATTTTATCTAAAAAATTGGCTAGAGTTTTAAAAGTTATAAATAAGAAATTGAAACAGAGTTTTAATAATATATAAATAATTAGCAAATAGCAATAATCAGGGTTTAAATAAACAACAGTATGTAGATTGCAAATATAGCAACTAGAGTAGAAACTTTAAATAGCTACTTAAATAGACAACCAAAAGTTGCAGGTATAACTAGTTGTACTCTTATTTATATACTATATCAATATGTTCTCTATATAAAATAGCCATAGTTCAAATTCTTGAATAAGGACTTAATCCCAAAACTACCCCAAAGCAAGAACTTTAACACCAACAAAAAAACTTGTTTAGTATATTATTCTAGTATATAATTTAATTAAGTTAAAAAGCTTCCAGAAATCAGCTGATTTCTGGGTGGGTGGGTGGATCAGCTGAAGTATCAGGTGGAATTTCAACCAAAATTTTATAATGCCAGCCAAAGTTGCAAAATTATTTTTGACCAAAATTATAGATTTATTAATAATATTTGATAATTAATAACTTTTGAACTACTAGACCAAATTTGATACTTCAACTACCAAAATGATCCTCTCAATGAGAGGATTCTAGTGAGCCCAAAATCATTAAAATCCAATCACAGGGTCCTGTAATCGGAATAGATTTGTGTTACTATAAAAGTTCTATAATTTATTAAATAATTATAACCCATTTATAGCAATACAAATTTATTTCAATCTTAGTATCCTGTGATTGGATTTTAACAATTTTGGGCTTGTTAGAATCCTCTCATTGAGAGGATCATTTTGTAGTAAAATGGTCGAAATTGGCCTAGTAGATCAGAAGTTATTAACAGTTAAAAATTAATTTTTAATTGTTAATACTGTAACTTCTAATCTACTGAGCCAATTTTGACGATTTTACTACCAAAATGATTCTCTCAATGAGAGAATTCTAACAAGCCCAAAATCGTTAAAATTCAACCACAGGATCCTAAGATCGAAATAAACTTGTATTGCTATAAAGGGGGCATTCATAAATAATGTTATGTACCCCCTCATAGTAGTGCTTGACCCCCTCCCTTTACTATATAAAAAAATTTTTTAAAATCCATATGTTTATATATAAAATTTTACAAAAACTTGAATATATTGTGATACAGTGATCTGATTTGGATGATTTAGATACCATTCGATTCGTCACAGCGAGACGAATCCAATAATACCAAAATCATTTTATTTAGATCACTGGATCAATAGTTATTCACAACAAACTATTGATTTTATGTCATTTTATAAGAAAACATAATAACTAATAGTATTTGGCCAATAACTTTTGATCCAGTAATTCAAATGAAATGAAATTGGTACTATTCGACTCCTCTCACTAAGACGAATCGAATGGTACCAAAATCATTAAATTTGGACTACTGGATCAGGTTTTAGACGATTTTTCTAAAAAAATTGCGTTATATTTTTTTGAATCCCCCCTACTTAAGAGGAAAATTATTATATTTTGTCAGACCTCCTCCCCCTCTTGTATAACGTTATTTCTGGATGCCCCCAAATGGGTTTTAATTATTTAATAAATTATAGAACTTTTATAGTAACATAAATCTATTCTGATCACAGGATCTTGTGATTGAATTTAACAATTTTGGGC
The DNA here is from genome assembly GCA_003550325.1 of Gigaspora rosea. Classification (NCBI taxonomy): domain Eukaryota; kingdom Fungi; phylum Glomeromycota; class Glomeromycetes; order Diversisporales; family Gigasporaceae; genus Gigaspora; species Gigaspora rosea. Next base: position 15,317 of record QKWP01001607.1, read on the forward strand.
TTGCTAGAATCCTCTCATTGGGAGGATCATTTTGGTAGTAAAATTATCGAAATTGGCCCAGTAGATCAGAAGTTATTAGCAATTAAAAATTAATTTTTAATTGTTAATAACTTCTGATCTATTGAGCCAATTTTACTTATTTTACTACCAAAATGATTCTTTCAATAAGAGGATTCTAACAAGTCCAAAATCGTTAAAATCCAATCACAGGATCCTAAGATTGAAATAAATACTGTAAACGGCCATATAAAAGATCCCCCATGATAGTAGATCCCCCAGGTATCATCCCCGGGTCTACTGTATAGGTTGAGATTTTTGGAAAAGTTAAGAGACCCGGGTATACTAGAGAATCTAAACTGATAAAAGACCTGGGTATACTATATGATAAACATTCAAATAGTGAAAATAACATATTACTTGTACCAATATACAATATTTATATTGGCTGGTACTGGACCCCAATCCATACAATAGACCACCGGGTCTATTATCAGATTTAAAATTGAGAAAATGTAACAGACCCGGGTCTTTTATATGGCCGTTTACGGTATGTGTTACTATAAATGGATTATAACTATTTAATAAATTATAGAACTTTTATAGTAACACAAATCTATTCCAATCACAGGATCCTGTGTTTTAATTTTAACAATTTTGGGCTTGCTAGAATCCTCTTATTGGGAGGATCATTTTGGTAGTTAATCATCAAATTTGGACCAGTAAATCAAAAGTTATTTACTATTAAATATTATATTTAACTTTTTAATAAGAGCGCTGACATTTATTACCTACTATCCATTTACTATAGGGGGTTTATCCCCTACCCCCAGATAAGATTTATAAATAGAATTTTAGCTAATCAAATTTGACTAAGGTAGGATTTTTTTTGATTCCCATCCAGTTCCCACCCCTTAAAATATTATCTAATAAATGTCAGTGCCCTAATTATGAAATCTGATTGGCTAATTGGGGTATCAAGTGTGGATGGGTGGGAGTAGGCTCATAGTAAACAAAAATCAGCTGATTTCTGGAAGCTCCCTTATATGTGACATATATGATAATGTTATCTGTAAATCATTTCTGCATCAATAAGTTTAGTTTAGAGTTAGAATAAGCATCTAATTTTAGGGTTATAGTTTGGAACATATAGTAAAACTTTTTGTTAGAGCATAGAAGATAGTTTTTTATTCAGATTTTGAGTAATAAGTGAATTTTGGTAGTTTTTTTGGATAAAATGATCATTTGGGGGCTCGTCAGTAGAAAGGGGATAGAAATTTTCTAAGTAAAAGTTTTTTAGACTTTGAACTAAAATATCTCAATAACTACTAAACTAAATTTAATAATTTTTTTTTATTTTAATTATATATAGTTATAAAATTAAAATAAAAAAAAATTTATTTAATTTGATATTGTAGTTATTGAACTATTTTAATTTAAAATTTAAAAAAAAAAGTAGTAAAAACTTTTTACCCCTTTTCTACTGACGAGCCCCCATTTGTTTTGAACTTTCTAATTGTATTACATTACATAAGATCCTGAAATCTGATTGGTTCAGTGATATATAAGTCATGTCACTTACGTAACAAATAACTTTACTCTATAATTATTTAATTTTTTTTAATTTTTGAAATAAAGATAAATAAAATTAACAAATTTTTATCAAAATATAATATTGATTATTTTATTTAAAAATTTAAAAAATCAAAGAATATATGCTAATACAGTCAGTGATATTACTTGGTTATTTGGCCGGCCAATGGTCGAGGCCAAAAGGCCAAAAATATAAATTTTATTTTTGACCAAAACAGCCAAATAATGCTAGTGATTTGATTGGTTAAATCTTCACTTAAGTAATTTTCTATATAACTTACTAAACCTTTGCTTATTAAATTTTTGTTCAAATTACTTATTAAACCTTTGTTCAAATTATACTTTTATATAACTTTTTAAATCTTTGCTTAAATTATTTTTTTATAAAGTTTATTAAACTTTCATTTAAATTATTTTTTATATCAACAAAAAAAAATATGCGTAAACCTCCGCAAGTTTTTACGCAAGCGTAAACTTGCAAAAATCTTACGATTAGTTTAGAGTATTACGTAGGGGTAATAATTACGTAGGTTTACATTATAGCAGATATATACGTAATCTTATATAAGTTATTGCCGTAATATTTCGAAAATTTTATGATACAATGCGAAATAAAAAAAATGCCCCTTTGGGGGTTGCAGGATTGCAGGAGTAATATTTTCGCATATTTTGTGATGTTTTCGCATTGGTTCGCAACATTTTGCAAATTTTCGCAAATTTTCAAAATTTTTTAAAAAATAAACAAATGATATACATATTCACATAATCATGCTTTTTTACAGAATTTCGCAATATTTCGCACGGTTTCGCAATTTATTATAAAATTTTTATTTTTTATTTATTATTATTATATATTATATTTTACATTTATTAAATATATATTTTTAATTATATTACATACTTTATTATATATTACGTATTATTTTTACATTATTACAAATATTTTAAACTACTTTCGCACTTCGTCGCATCCAATTCTATTACTATATACAAAAAACTAGCCCTATACACTTATTTTCGCTTACTCTACAGTTAGCTATTATCTTCATTTCTTTGTTTTTTATCGTTTTTGAAAGTGTTAGAAGTCGTAGTTGGCATGTGCAAGGTTTCGAAAAGTTGTTGTTTTTCTCACAAAGTGCCGAAATAAAATAAATTAATAAAAAAAATTTAAAAAT
>QKWP01001607.1:19794-37872 GCA_003550325.1 Gigaspora rosea
TTTTTTTATATAGCTTAACAATTATTATTTAAGTTATTTTATATATTAATATGCTTTCAAAACGAACTTTCAAGCAAACTATTATAATTAAAAAGAACTTGAAAAGAATCATTATTCTTTCACGTATATTAAGATATCGATCCAGTTTTATGAGTTTTATTAATTCTAATAGTTCATCAATTTCTTTATCATAACTTTAGTAATAGCACATGAAAATAGATAACTATAGTGTTAATTAACTTTTTTTGGGAAGGTAATATACAATAAATACAATTCAAGAATATTGGTTCTTATAGTTAATAGTGTGGCTTTGAACAAAACCAGTATGTATACGTAATATATATTAACATTAGTATGTATATAATACAGTATTTTTATATACATTTCTTTTTTATTACTATACAGAGAAATTTGGCCACTTGGCCATTTAGCCATTTGGCTATTGGCCAACAGCCATATTGGCCAAATAATTTTTATTGGTCTGGCCAATTGACGTTCACTTTGGCCGCAAAATTTTGGCCATTTTGGCCAAATAATTATATATTGGCTGATAGCCAATTAAATTTCTTTGGCCAATTAAATTGCTATCACTAAATATAGTATATCTTTTGGTACTAAACAAGTTTACTTAGAGTTCAAAGCTATTTCTTAAACTATAAGCAATTCTAATCAAATTTGTTAGGAAATTACTATAAATATGCTTATAATTTATTCTTTTTAAAATTTTAAAATATTTAATTAGTAAATTATTTTTAAAAAGAAAAATAAAATGATAAACCTTATAATAAACAAAATCAGAAATTTATATGTTTTTTCTATAGTATAAATATGGGGCTTGCTTATATATAAAAGTTTTTTTAATTAAATAACTCTTTCATATTGCTAATTGAAAGTTGTAGAGCTAATTTTTGTGATTCTAATAGTAGTAAAATCAAAAAAACCAGTTTGATAGATTATAAAATATGATATGAGTATTTTTTAATTATTTACTATAAAGTTTTTTCTTAAGAATTGAAGCATATAACATTCTACTACTATATAAGGTAACTAGACACATGCCCATTGATCTTTCTATAAAATTTTTATCTTTTAACTTTGAACTACTAATTAATTAAAATTTTCAATAATATTTAAAAATAAGAATTATATTATATTGATATTTAATTTTAGGATTTTGATAAATTTAGCAAGTTGCGATATTGCAGATTAATATTTAATTCGTAATCCGTATACCAAACAGGGCTGTATATATTACTATATATAGTAAAATTGGAAAAAATCAATTATTGTTTATCAAATTTCTGGAATCTGGCACTATTAGAGCAATAACGAATTTTTTTACTAAGCTAACCTTCTTTATTTACTAAACAAAAGTTGTAAAGCACATTCTTGCGATTTTAATGGTGGTAAAATAATTAAAATTGGCCTAGTAGGTCACAAGATATCGTTAAAAAACATTTTACGAACATATAGAGTTTCTAGAATTTTTATGTAAACAACTAGGTGTAACCCATCGCTTCGCTAATGGTCTATATTTATCTTAAAAATTAAATCTATTTATTTTTTTGAAGCCACATTTCCACGTGATTTTTTGAATTTTTGGTTAAAATTAGGAGGTCAGGCTAATACTAAAATCAGTATATAAGTAAATGGCCTTTCACATAAGTTAAATAGAGAATTCTATTGACGACAAAATGTGTGCTTTGTTTTTTGAATAAACTATACTTACGAACTGGTAATTTAATGTGTAAGTGAAAGAACAAAGAAGTAATATTTATTAGAGAATTCTATTGATGATAAATGTGTACTTTTTTTTTTGAATAAACTATATACTTACTCCCTAGTAATTTAACATGTAAGTGAAGAACAAAGAAGTAATATTTAATAGAGACTATTTGATGATAAAATGTGTATAGTACTTTGTTTTTTGAATAAACCATATACTTTACGATCTGGTAATTTAACATGTAAGTGAAAGAACAAAGAAGTAATGTTTAATAGAGATTTCCATTGACGATAAAATATTGGGGTGTCACACAGATTAATCAATCGATCAATTTACTATGATAATTAATTTATTATAAAGTAAAGTGCAAGATTCTAAAAGTATCACAAATATTGTACTTATTTTTCCAATTTTTTTTTAATTGAAAAGTGTTTGTTAGAACTGTTTCAAAGTGGCTATATTTGAATTTTCACTAAAGTTCTAATTAAATTTTGATTATATTTTTGATTATTTTTTTCATCCCAATTAATAAATTTTCAAGTATTCTATAAGACGAATGCTTAGAACCCACATACTGTATTAATAGAAAAAATAAAAACATAGCCTTATTATTTGGCTTTATATAAATAACTCGTAAAAATTTTCAGGCGATTTAATATCTAGATAATAAGTTGATACATTTTAAAATATCTAAAAAATCAATTCCGTATGAATTTAATAATATCTAATAGATTTAGGGTAAATCATAATTAGTAATCTGCGTAATAGAACAATAGTATAATGTAAAGTCTATTATAAGAGGTTCAATCTGTAAGGATCAAACTTTAACTTCCGATATTCCTTGAATAAAAAACAATTGTGCTTAATAAATAACTGAATTTAATCGTGAAGATTTGGTTACAAATAGACTTAGTATAACATAAAAAATCTGCAATATAATATAGTTAGCTGATATAGTTTTGATCAATTAGTCCATGTGACACCCAATAAAATGTGTACATTGTTTTTATAATTACCATCTTGTAATTTACACATAGATCAAAGAATAAATAAGTAATATTTAATAGAAAATTCGATTGACAATAAAATATATACATTGTTTTTTGAATAAACTATAACTACGATCTTGCAATTTACTAGTAACATGTAAGTGAAAGAACAAAGAAGTAATATTCAATAGAGAATTATATTGATGATAAAATGTATGTTTGTAGAATAAACTATATACTTACAAACTATAATTTAATACGTAAATGAAAGAACAAAGAAGTAACATTTAATAGAGAATTCTATTGATGATAAAATGTATACTTTGTTTTTGAATAAACTATATACTTATTTCCTGGTAATTTAACACGTAAATAAAAGAACAAAAAAGTAATATTTAACAGAGAATTCTATTTGACGATAAAATGTTGACAGTACATTGTTTTTTGAATAAACTATATACTTACAACCTGGTAATTTAACACGTAAGTAAAAGAACAAAGAAGTAATGTTTAATAGAAAATTGTAGTAAAAGTTTGTTAATGGCCCAAGATAGGTTTAGATAGAAAATTCTATTGACGATAAAATGTATGCTTTGTTTTTTGAATAAATTATATACTTACAACCTGGTAATTTAACACATAAGTGAAAGAACAAAGTAATAGTTAATATTGACGATAAAATGTATACTTTGTTTTTTTGAATAAACTATATACTTACATCCTGGTAATTTAATTTAATGCATAAGTGAAAGAACAAAGAAGTAAAATTTAATTAATAATTTTATTGATAAATAAACTATACTTCCCAAATTCTATTAATGATAAAATGTATGCTTTGTTTTTTGAATAATTATATATACTTACGACCTGGTCATTTAATACATAAGTGAAAGAACAAAGTAATATTTAACAGAGAATTCTATTGACGGTAAAATGTGTATAGTACTTTGTTTTTTGAATAACTATATACTTATGCCCTAGTAATTTAATTTAACACGTAAGTGAAAGAACAAAGAAGTAATATTTAATTGATAATTTTATTGATAAATAAACTATACTTACTTTCTGGTAGAGATATTTTAATACATAGTTAAAGATTGTTAATGGCCAAGATAGGTTTAGACTACCGTTTCTATGTTCTTGCATTGTTTTTTTTTAACTTCTTTGGGCTAATCTATATAAACAAAATTTTGCGACTTGATTTATACAAAAACGTCATATTAGTACTGTACATGCTTTTTTTGATTTTCGTATAAAAAAATCTGATTGACGTATTTATTTATACATAGTATTCTTAATGTGACAATGCATAAATTGTGTAACCATTAGTGTTTTTAAATACCGTATTCCTCCGAAAATAAGCACCTCCTTTTTACTATAAGGGTGCTTATTTTCAGGTACTTCACGAATAATTAAAAAATTTACAAAAAACAAACCTTGTTCGATTCAACGTTATTATCATAGTATGGGCCAACTAAAAAATAAAGTCAATTATACGTGGCAATTATTATTGCTAAAAAAAATTGATATAATGTTTAAATTTATGATTTGCATTCTTTATAAATTTGTAATTTGCTTTGATCTTTATACAACTATAATACTGGTTCATTAAAAGGATACAGTAATACCACTGGTAAATAAAATTGTAATTCATGGTTATAATTTTGCTAACGAAACTAAGAATCCAAAAAAAAATGTTGTTGTAGTTAATTCAAGTGTATGCTTATAAAAAGCTGAGGGTGCTTATTTTCGGGTATTACATAATTTTGGGGGTGCTTATATTCGGGGATGCTTATTTTCGGAGGAATACGGTATATAGATAATATTGTTTACATAAAAACTCTATATAGTTGGCAAAATATTTTTTAACGATATATTGTGATCTACTAGACCAATTTTAATGATATTACCACTATTAGAATCGCAAGAATGTGCTTTACAACTTTTGTTTAGTAAAGAGGAAGGTTAGCTTAGTAAAAAAATTTGTTATTGCTCTAACAGTACCAGATTCCAGAAATTTAATAAACAAAAATTGATTTTTCTCATATATTACTATAGATTTTCACTGTTTGGTATACGAATCACGAATTAAAAAAAATTAAAATGATTATTAGTTAGGGTTAGGGTCCAAACAGGACCCCGAACAATATATATAGAGGTTATATTAGGTTTAATATAAAATTTTTACAAAATTTATCCAAAATTTGAAAAAATCTGCAATTCTGATTGGTTGAACCTTATTTGGGCCAATCAGAATTGCAGAAAAGTGGATAATGCATAAATATAACCTCGACTTGCATTGTTCGGGGTCCTGTCCAAACTAGTATTAATATTAGATTAGAGTGTGCATATATATATGCAAAATTAAGTGCTAAAAACTTTTAATTAAAAGCCAAAAACTAATTTACATAATGAAATTTAAGTTATTTAAAAATTTTGAATTTTTTTGTAATTTTTGTAATTTTTCATTCAGTTTGTTACACAAGGTCCTGTGATCTAATTGGCCAATCATATTAACCTGCGATATAGCAAACTGTAATATTTAACAACCTTCTAATTTTATATTATAAGAAAAGGTTAAAGTTGCTTATAAGCTAAAATAGACAAATTTTAAAAAAAATTTTGAATCAAAAAACTGTTTACTAATTCTTGGCAATTTCTATAAATAATAGCTCTAGCCTTCTGTTTTAATACAATATTGTAGTTTATACTATAAAAAGAATTACAACTTTTATTAGAACCTAAACATTTTTCATATAGATTATACCGGTAACCAATTTTAATCTAATTTGCTAAAAATAACAAAACTATATTTACTTAAATAACTTTTGATCTAGTAATCAGAATTGAATAAGCTTTTTTTTGTTAGATATGCCTTACTAAGAGCTTCATTTTAAAAACAGTTTATTTAAATTGGACTACTGGATGCCAAGATAATTGCAAAAAACTTTTTTTTACTTCTTAAATTTTGGATAAAATGTATAAAGTATGACCTTTGTACTAGATGTCTAGAGTTTTTTTTTATTATTGCAAATTTTGTAATTTTTTTGTAAAAATTAAGACTGTATTGAAAGTAAAAATTTTTTATATAGACAGAAATGTATAAAATTTAAGAAAATCTAAAAAAAATTTTATAGTAAAAATTTTAAAACAAAAACTTTAAACTTTTATTGCTTTAAAATTTATTAATAATTTTAAAAAATTTTCTTAACAAAGTTTATAAAATATATTTTAAAAAAAATCTTCTATAAATAAAGTATATCCCATATATTTTATTTTATTTAAATATAGTTTAAAAGATAATATATTAGTAAAATTTTGCATAATTCTGAATTTTTTATATTTTTTTAATAAAAATATAGAAAATTTTGCATAATGCAAAATTGTACTAATGAATTATAATTTTTAGCTTTAAATAAACTTGTTTAGCACCAAAGAATATATTATTTTAGTATATATTTTTTTGATTTCTTTAATTTTACAAATAAATATAAGCAATATTATTATTTATTAAATTTAAAAAACAATTTGTGCTATCTGGTAATTGCTTGGGATCTTTTAATTTATCCAGTAAACGTTTGAAATATTTCAATGATTTTGCTTTATTAATATGCTACAGTGGGAGTAAACTTTCTTTTAAAGATATAAAATAAATATGAATTCATATTAGTTTGTTAAATATATATTGATAAAAATTACTTCGATTCACAGGCTGTAAAATTCACACCCCTATTTCAAAAAAGTTTTCTATTTAAGTTAGGGTTAGGGTTATAATGAATAACAAACTTTATAGTAAAATTTAACGGAATTTTTTTTTTGTATAAAAAAAAGTAGTTTTATAAGCTAGTTTTTGCGTTATAAGTAATTTCGTAAAAAAACTTTGGTTTTGTTAATTAAACAAAAAAAATTGTGGATTGTGCTAATTCTGCAATTTTTGAATTTCACAGTCTGTTAAGATTAGCAATACTCTATATCTCTAAATCGATATGCAGAATCATTTTTTATTGATATTACTCACGGAGGCAATCACATGATAAGCCGATCAAGAAAAAAGTGTCTATATCTATCTTGGAAATTTTGCCTATATGAATATGCCTATATGAATATGTCTATATTAATATACTATAAAGCTACCCTAACCCTGAAATTAAAGGATTATAAAAAAATTGTCATTGTTTTTCTTATAATCTTGCTCCAAGTGATTTTATGGTGTTATTAATCTATCATAATAAGAGAAGAATTGAAAATAAAAATTTACTCATACTGCAAATGAGCATTTTATCAACGTTCTTTGTACAATATCCTACTCCAATCATTCTATTAAGAAATAAAGAGTTGCTGTATAAAAAAAAATTCAATAATAAAGTACAATTTAAACGATGAAATAATTATTCATATGACTATGTTTCCTTTATTTATGATTTTAATTTCCAAGTAAAATATCCCACCTCGTGAAAGGATTGGATGATTTGTTAGAATTATGGTAGTTATATAATCACCAAGATCTTTAAGTTTTTTAAAAAAAGGCTATAATAATACTCTTTAATTAAACTACCAACGATCAGTGCTCATTAAATATGTTTCTGAGATTTTTCATTTCATATTACTTGTATGATTCACTTTAAGACCACTTGAATCGACGTCAATAAATGGTGACTTGTCTTCAATATCCCATGCAGTTGGTAAAACAAAGATTATTGTACGAAGTTAGTAATTCTAAAATCTCCCATTACGTTAAATTCAATTCAGATCTTTCGTTTAGACGATTAACGAACTGTGAATATATAAAAACAATTTACAGAAATATTGGATTTTGCATTTGAATATGGCATCAGTCTGCGCACATAGACCATTTCTAGATCTAATAGTGTTTGTTAGTTCGTAGCAAACAGGAGATAGAACACGTACGTAAGTGTCATGTTACGTTGGGGTGTGCGATGCACTATGTAATCAAACCTATATGTGGTTATATAATAAAATTTATTAATGAAGATTTTAAATAGATGCACAGCTCAAACGGTTCGATAGTTTTGGATAAAATTTTGCACAGACTGTTATTACTTCTTTGCAAACAAAGTTATAGAGCCATTTCTTTAAAAAGAAATTAAATTAAGCCTTTTTTTTTTTAAGAAAAAATAAAATATATAATTATTGCAAATTTTTAAAATGATGCGCAGCTCTAACGGCTTGATAAATTTGGCACAGATCAGCATTACGTCTCTACAAATAAGTTTATAGAGTTAATTATGAAAAAATTTTATCATCCTATATTTTTTTTTCTTAATTATCATCTACATATCTAAAAAAATCTTCATAATAAATTTTATTATATAACCACATATAGTTTTGTTGAACATAATGCATCGCACACCCCAATGTTACGTGTATAATCCCCGATCACTATTTCAAGATCACGGGGATTAACGAATAATGCCCTGTTTCATGTGATAAGCGGAAACGAAGCTTCCGCTAATTCCCAATGGATCAGGATATTATTATTACAAATTGTAGCATTTATTAGTAAATTTTCACATGAACATTTTTAATTAGGCCGCAGAAGGTAGAGCTGGGATCCGTGAATATCCACAGTTAAGAATGAATATTCAATTAAAAGCAAAATTTTGGTTACACAGAATTCATGTGCCTATTTGGAGTTTCACAAAATTCGTGAATAGTCGTGAATAGTCGTGAATATTCGAAGCATATTTGTTTAAATTAATATAGCCAGAATATTCAATGACATATATAAGACCTAGATATTCATACAATACTATTTGTGGATGACTAAAACCTGTGAATATTAATTGAATATCATGATGAATATTCAGCTCAAGCAGAAGGTGGTTTCCTAATTAAAATTTAGAGCTATTTTTGGATGGTGATTTTTTTTTAAATGATTTCGATGTTTACGTTAATTTTTAATTTTTTGTATGTGCGCTAAGGTTGACCCAGATGCCTGAAATTGGCACCTGCCTGGAGTTACAACTTCAAATTTCTAAAGTAAAGTAGAACTTGCAAGAAGGTCTAATTTCAAGGGGCTTGATTTTGGAGAGTCACCTGAAGTTGCAATTCCAGGCATGTGCAAATTTCAGATACAACATCTAATTATTGGATTTCAGCGACTATACGTACGTACGTCGGGATGATCAAAATTACCATTTATTATTTCCTTCCTTTTTAGGCTTTATAATAAAAAACACGCGTATCGAAATGCCATTCACTGTATATTATTGCCCATCAAAGATCCACAGCTAGACAATTCGTAAATCTTGCCCCGCATTAGAAATCCAAAAAAGGTCTATTCACGCCAAATAAGGAAGAAGTAAAAGCGGAGAGAATTGGATCAATATTAGTATATCAGGTTGATCTAAATTATCAGATTTCACAATTTAATAGAATTTAATATGTCGCTTTAACCTATCCCTCAAATAAAGAAATTAATTTTAATTTAAATCTTGCAATACAGTATAATACAGTATAATCAATAATTATAACAGTCTAAATAAAAGGAGAAACATGAGTATATTTCACTTTGGAGAAATAAATAAAAATAGATAAAGTACTTTCTTTTGATAATGTGAAAGATCGATATCTTAAAAATGGAAACCATTTATTTTATCATTTGTTTTCATCCATTTCATTTAAAATCTAGGTAATCCTTTTATATTTATTAATAAGTTCAATGTTGACCAATTGGATAAATTGACCGAATATATTAAAATAACTGAATTTTATATCAAAAAGAAAAAAAAAAAACCTAAACTTAAAAAGTTATACATTATTATTATTTAGTAAAATTACAATTATAAATTAAGATTATCAACTAATACATCTAATTAATTGAATTAATTGACAACTTTTACTATCATATAATAATCGATTCTTATTAGTATTACAATTAAATTTGGTTCACCAGGAATCAGATTTCACCAATCATAGACCGGACAGGCATTGATTGTTGCATCGGTACAGGCAGAGGCACATTTCCCACCATTTTCTAAATCAAAGGCCCATTTATGCTTAGCACAAAAAAGTTTTGCCCCTATTACTACACTCTATAAAATAATAAATATGAAAGAGTTAGGGAACACATAATCATCATATTTTACAATAGGTTTATCAAAATGCTTACTCTTGCACTAAGGTCGGTTTTAGCATGTGGACACCATCTATCGACTTCATAAATTTTACCAGAAGAAGTTTTAACTTTCATTCTATTACCATTACCAATCACTTTTTTGTTGGGAGGAGGCATAAAAAAGGGAGAATTATCATCTCGAGCTTCGATTTTTTGAGTTGTAGGAGGGATAGATTTTAGAGGAGACCTATTAGAAATATCATCTTGAACATCGATTTTTTGAGATGCAGGAGGGATAGATTTCAGAGGTGATCTATCAGAAATAATTTTCTGTGTATTTACTTCAGCACAACTTTGAGGAGATTCGTAAGGGATAGGAGTCAAAGGTGTTCTAGGAATTTCATAAGCTAAAGTTGATTGTGGAGTTTCATAAGGAATAGAATCAAAAGTTGATTGTGGAGTTTCATAAGGAATAGGACCCAAAGTTGATTTGTTAAAATTTTTGGATGAAATTATTCTGAATTCATTTGATGAATGATGATTATTATGATGATAAAATTTTGAAACTAAAGAATCAAGAGACACTTTTTTTGATAATTTTCTTTTAGGGTTTGATTCATTAATATATCTTTGATTAGATTCGCAATTGATAGCTTCACGACATAAATCTTTGACAATTGGTAATAATTCTATATCCTAAATTTAATAGAAAAAGTTATCAATGCATATAAAAAAAAAATTTTTTTTTTAATAATAATTAAGTATATGAGTAGATAATAAACCTTCCAGCTCTCATTTGATAATATACGCAGGTCCCTTATTAAGAAAATTCGATTTTTGGTTAAAACATTTATATCTGAATTAATTTGGTTTTCAGGCCAAGAATGCTCTCCACCTATTTGTCTAAGCAACATGTCAACTCCCTGAAGAAAAAAGAGAATAAATTGGTTATTAGATGATATATAGTGTAAAATTATGATTTACAAACATTCTAAACATTCTTAGAATTTTTTTTTTCCAAATATTTCAATGAAGTATAATTCATTGATTGAATATCTGCATAAAAAAACATTTGTTTTAAAATAATGAAAAAATTTCGTACCATATTATCAGGTAAAGCGAAATTTCTGACAACTTTTAATAAATAATAATATAGAATGTCAAAAATTATTGTACTAAATATTAGAAAAAACAAGGATGCAATATTTTAAAACATCTTACTATCGCTATTCATATTATAAATTTCAGATTTTGATGCTTTTTTTTTTAACATGATTAATAATAAGTACTGGTAAAAGTGAAATTATAAACTAGATTTTGAAGTGTATGTAGTCTTCACACTTTTTATGAACTTTATATGTTTTAAACGTTAATTTCGTTAATTCTTATTTATTTCATTAAAAATATTTAAGAGTCAATTGTAGGTAAGGCAACATAAAATTAATTGAATTGTTTCTCATAACCCGGCTGAGTCAGTTGAAATCCAAAATTTTTTTGTTATTTAAAAAAGCCGGCAGAAACAATTAATTAACTTTATGCAGCCTAATTATTCGTATGCCGATGATTAAGGAAAGTAATAAGATAAATCTATATTTCAATTGAAGAAAAATATGCTATTTATGTATTTTTGCAATTACAATGATATATTAATATTTTCATTCAATTTTCGTACGGTTTATTTTTAGTCTCTGAAGAACGTGATATCAAATGCGTGCGTGATCTTATGCTAATATGAATCGTCGGTCAATGTCAATCAGAGCTTTTAAGTCTTGGTAATCAGAATTTTCTGCAGATTAAAATTATACAGTAATAATTAGGGGTATGCGCAAAATGTGGCAGTTCATTCGGCTAAGTAATGTTTTCTAAAGCTTCCAAAATATATTAACTCAATTTCGAAGTATTATATATAGTGCACAATGAATATATTGTTAAAGGGTGATAAGATTGTGCAGAGTAAAAATACTGCAAAAGTAGTTTACTTACTGTAAAGCGTAATGAAACTATGAAATCTTTTAAATGTTAAAGGCTAAAAAATTTTTAATAATTTTTAATAAGAATAATGCATCACATGAATTCATTTCATCTAAAAACTAAACTATATATATATAATAATAATAATAATTTAATAATAATTATATATTTATATATGATTTAATAATTATACATAATTCCGACCTGCATTGTTATTTATCAATTTCTTGGCATAATCACTATATAATTAAAAAAATCTGATAGTGATTTAAACTTTCAGAAGATATGATTAACCATATAAATCTTACACGTATAGCCATCGCTAGCGCCATCGTTAATAATATCTTAGTTTAAAGGTTAGATCACTACTATGGATTTTAATTAGGCAGTTAAAAGTAACGAATGTAGGTTGGAATCGTGTAATTATTAAATCACACAATATAAGAACTCATTCGGTGTTCATTTTATATGTACAACACCTATAATTGTCCCTACAATCTATTTTATTGGTGCTAACAATATAAACCTTAAAAAAGGGGGATCGCTAAAGCGGGGTAAATCACGTGCTACAGTTAACATTAGGGTTAGGACCCATCTTAGGTTAGGTTAGAGGCAGTCATGTAGGTAAAGTTACCTCCCCGACATGTTTTGGTAATGTTCCAAGGCGAGTTTAGACTACCGTTTCTTCTATTTTTGCATTTTTCTCTTTTTTCTCTTGTTTTGCTTCGTCGGGTTCATCAAATTTTAACGATTTGATTGGTTGATTATGACGTAATTTACCCCGCTTTAGCGGACCCCTAAAAAAGGAAATCCGACACCAGGTATTAGAATTTTCAGTATTTTGCAGATATCATTACGTCAGTATTTCGTAAATCATTACATAAGTAAATTATAAGCTTCTAGGGGGGGGGGGGTTTTTTTGTGTTTGCTCATAAAGATGTCGGGCAATTTTAATGAACCTTTTCATATATTAAAGAATTACATTCATTAACAATACGAAGTCTTCTAGAGGTCTTTGTTACAAAAATGACCCTTCTGGACTACGTAATCCCGAAGGGTCATTTTTGTTAGCAAATATTACAATTCGTCCTGTCATGTTAACTTTAAAACAAGGGATGTTATCCAGCTTGCCGAAGCTTAGTTCGACCCTGTTTGGAACCGAACCCAATGGAACTCGAGTTTTGCTGTCACATGATTTTTATTATTAAATCATGCTCCAAACGAGTTTGAAATAGATCGGGTGAGCAATATTGATTTTGTAATAAACTTTAAATGTAAATTTATGCATGTATTTGCTTTAATACAGTAATAATAAGTAATAGCGATAGCAGGTTTTATTAAACTGCTCATGCAAGCATAATTATTAATACAGAGTTCGAAAATCGGTTTTTATGTAAACATGCTCCGAGCAGAGTTCCAACGGGTTTTAAGCACAAGCAAATCGGTTGGAGCAGGATAACATCCCTATTTAAAACAAAATGAATAAAATGATTTAAACACATGTAGAAAAAATTTAATACGATACGTATATTTTGTATGAGTGCTACACAGGGAAAAAACATTAACGTTATCGCCAGAAATTGCTTGATTGGATTAGGAATTTTTAAATACTGGTAATAATTTTTACTTACAGGTTTTGATTTATTTATTATATGATATATAGTAACTTGCGTGTAGCGATGAAAATTTTTTTAATCGATTAGTTAATAATAAAAACTAATCGATTAATTGAATAAATCATAAACGAAACTTGGTAAAATACACGTAATGTAGCAACTGAAACAGCTGATGATCGGTTGATTAATCGATCAATCGACTAGTCGATTAATGATTAATTAACCAATCGACTAGTCGATTAATTAACAAATCGACTAGTCGATTAATTAACAAATCGACTAGTCGATTAATTAACAAATCGACTAGTCGATTAATTGACCAATCGGCTAGTCGATTAATCGATTATTTGGCTAATCGATTACCGTAGTCGACTAATCGATTAATTGACTAAGTTAGGTCAAATCGATTAGTTGTCAACTTCAATTTTCACTGGTACTTTACAACTAATCGATTAATTCGATTTTCGATTTATATCACTAAAAAATTTCTTATGATCAAGTCAAATCGACACGATTCGAATATCAGACACACCCACAAGCTATTTATATAAGCCACGCATTAATTATGTTGAAGTTCCCGATGGTAAGTAATATTTGATTTACTTATAACTAACCAAATTTATTGCTTATTTTTATATTGGTATTTAGATTTTGAAATCAAGTAAAAGGAAGTTATTGAATTGGGAGCATTCTATTTATTATTTTCCATGCTACAATAATTCAGCAATTTGCTATATATCTTCATGTATGTACAGAGAAAAGATATAATACAATTTTGCTAAAAATTGGTTTGTAGACAAAGTTGACCGATTTAAGTTAGGATTGGCCTGACTTATAGTTTAGTGCTGCTAGATGTAGATTGTTGGAGAAATGGTGGTTAGCAAGTTCTATTAAAGATATTATATAATAAAAATTTATTAAATGAATATTAAATAATAAATATTACAATTACCTTTATTACTGCTGTTGGTTGCTAGGTTTGTTGTTATTTTAAATGATATATTGATATATTTTATAAATTTTTAAAGAAAACTATAAAATTAAATCTAAATAAAAATTATATTTTATATCGAAACTGTGATTAATATTTTATAATCAATTCTTAAGATAATAATATCTAGTTGGAAAATAAAATAATGTGAAAATTAGCTTCTTTACATTTTCTAAATGAAATTTAAACTCCATTTAGCCATTATCAAGAGACTATATTAAAAAAATATGTAAAAAAAACTTCTAAGCAATGATTGGCGAATTCAGTTTAGATCTTTAAATGGGTTATGACAATTCAATCTATATTCAATAAAATAGATAGATGAGAATAATTAAATGTTAAATGTATAGCAAAAGAATCTTGGCATTGAGTTGATATAGATAATAACATGAATTCCAACCAATCAAATTTCAAGTTTGATTTTGTCGAAATAAGATACTTCAAAGGTTTTGACGTAAAAGGAAATAAACATAGTTAGAGTATAGTTAGTATAAAAATATGAAATAACAAATTTTTTTCTATAAAAAAGAATACTAATTATATTGTAAGGTACAAATGTTAGCTTAAAAGTGAAAACTATCTTTTTCATGAAGCATATAGATCATTATAAATTTTATATGTGCTGTAACTTACAAATCCCTTAAAACATTACCCTGAAAATTTGACATTACACTTGACCGATATATGACATTGTATTCTAAAAAGAAAAAATTGTACATATTGTTTTTGATCGTAAAAAAATAGGGTGATAAAGGACTAAGTAATCAAAACTATGTCAGGTGTATCAGTAATTTTAATATGAACAGATTTTATCAGTGAAATTAAAAATGATTGACTAAAATATCATTTTACTTCAATTATTTATAAAGAAAAGTACAAAATTCTAAAAGATTCCTCTGAATATTGCGCTCCTTTTTCTAATTTCTTTTGAGTGTAATCTCTTCATAAGAACTATCTCTAAAAAGTTACGCTCGATTTTTTCGCAAAGCTCTAGTAAATTATTTGGTTGTACTTATTGTACGAATTTTTTTTAATAAATTTATATATCGGTATTCTATTATTCTATTAGTTGAACACCCAAAATTTACATATTAACATAAAATATTCGAACGTAACTTTGTTTTTTGACACTTTTTAGACATTTTGTGAAAATTCCAAGCAATTCCTTGACTTTCTAGTGAGTTGAATCGGTTTGAAATTTTTAATAAATATATTAAAATTACTGTTATCGATATGTATAAATAGCGATAACGATTGTTTTCCTTCGTGTAACATGAAAAATCCGCAATATATTAAATTTTATAGTTACCTTACATTAGTTTTGATTACTTAGTCCGTTTATCACCCTGGTAAAAAAAGTACAAATTAGGAGAATATAGTAAATATGTATTGTATAGTTTATAAAGTATGTATATATAGAAACATTAATAAATCATTAAAATTGATGTAATGTACGATTAACAAAAATGGATACATAATAAATTATTATGAGTGCCGCCAATAAAAAAATTACTTTGGGCGGGCTTTATACTTTATAATTTATAGTAATTTGAACTGAGCATCACACAAAATTTCTCAAGCCTAAGAATCACACAAAATCTTTTTTATTCCTTATATGAAAAATTGAATATTTTTCGTTCATATGCAACTTTATATAATTAATACTGTAATAAGTAGACTATAACCGTTCGTCTAACTATATACGAAACTTTATAGGTTTTATGAATAAATTTTATATTTGTTAACCGTTCAATGATCTTTTGAAACTTTTTTTATTTTTGTAAAGTTAAAAAAAAAAAAATACAATTATCGGAATTTTTATTTAATTATCGAAATTACTTAGATTATACATAATTTTTATTAATAATAAATTTTTTTTTTACATGTGTCAACTTTTTCTTTATTAACCCATCCCATATATACAATCAAAATTTTCAACGATCATTTTTAACCACGGTTATATAATTTTTCTCTTAGGGTTGGTTCGACTTCGTGTAAGATTCGTTTTTCGACTTCGTGTAAGATTCGTTTTTTTTTTCTTCTCTCTAATATCGTTCAGGTAAAAAAAAAAACGAGAACGATGAGTATTAAGGTATTAAACCTAACTAGTAAGATCAATTAACTTTGTGTGACCTAAAATCACTTAGCATACTAAGGCTTGCCCAAAACCTTAGCATACTTTGCAAACGCTTTTTAGTGACTCGTAAAGTACGATGTGCAAAAATGCAAAATATAAATGTAGAGAATAAAAATAAAAGGTATAAAAATACAATATAAAAACTGTGATATAAAAATACAGAGTATAAAAATAAGTATAAAAAAAGATACATATTATATAGAATATAGAATATAAAATACGAGATATAAAATAAAGGATAAATAAAAAATAAAAGATACAAGATATAGAAGTATAGGGTATGATATAAAAATATAGGGTATTAAAATTACAAAATATCCGGACAGTAAAAAGCGCTGCGATATTATGGGGCTGTGATATTAGGCACGAGAATTACAGACGCAGTGTAAGACTCGCCCAACCAATACTCCCTCTAAACTTCTTCGAGGAAGGAACGTAACTACCTCTTCTCCAAGATAGTAGACCTCAAATAAGCCGAAAAAAGTATTGTTGCTTCCAAGTCGCTAGCACTGGAAACGGCACATTAATCACTACTTACTTATTAAATTTTCTTACAGCTTCACCGTATCGTGTGTACTTGTTGACCTGAGATCGAATAAACAAAAAGTTTATAAAACATAAAAAGCGTATATAAAAATCTATAAAGTGCATACCATAAAGCACTGTTTATACGGTGCATTTCAATAATGCTCCATTTTTTTAAAAAATATAAAAGTGCTAGTGAAAAGTAGGTGGAAAAAAAAAAGATCTTTATATATGATAATGTATTGTTTTGATCGTAAAAAAAAAAAAGTTTGTATTGTTTTGATCGTAAAAAAAAAAAAAGTTTGTGATAAATTAGGTACATTGCACGTGTCGATCTGAGATAATAATCACTACTGCACGTGTCGATCTTTGTCAAAACAATTACCCGGGTAAGGTCATTTTACTTATTTGCGCGGGTAACACAAACCAAAAAAGGAAATCCGATTTTGTAAATAAACTAAGTGCGTGAGATAAAAATTTAGGGTTAGGGCCTTAATGTTAGAGGCTATAGGGTTAGAGTGATGCTTAATACAAGTAAAATTTCATTCCCGTCATTTTAATTAGTGCACCAAGATCGATTTAAACATTAGTTTTTGCGTATTTTCGCTTTTTTCTTCTTTTACGCGTGTTCGAATTCTTCGTCAGGCTGATTCGGAATAGTCAAATTTGCACTCTCCGATTGGCTATTTCCTCTCCAGGAGCTTGTAAATAAGTGGATGCGGGTAGGGTAGTTCAGGTGAGACCGTCCCCAATTTGGAAATAATGACCTGAGTCACCCGATTGTTACACAACTGATAAACAAATTTTTTTTATATGTTTTACAATACTATATCCCGACCTATGAAATTCGCAAGTTTTTGATAATAAGAATATTAAAATTTAATAATTATGCGATAAGAATTTGTAAATTATGCGTGCGGTATATACAAAATATTCGATTTACTGATAATTATTAAAAAAACTTAAATACTTAATTATGCGATAAAAATTTGTGAATTATGCGTGCGGTATATACAAAATTTGTATTCGATTTACTGATTATTAA
>QKWP01001607.1:41826-89924 GCA_003550325.1 Gigaspora rosea
TACAGGTAGGAACGTCCCAAATAAGGAAATGATGAACCCGATCATGCATATTAGTTTAGCCAATTAAAATCATAAATTTTAATCATGTGAAAAATATCACATGTTGATTAACCAATCAGATCATACATTTTTATAAAATGAAAAGAACGAAATTTAATTAAAGTTTATAGCTGAAGTTTAAAGTAAATGCTGTTAAATGTTACTTTTTTTTAGATAAGCATGCATATATTTATTAATTTAAATAAAATTATTAATTTTTTATAGTATTTAGGTTCATTTATTTACAAAACTTCAATAATAATAATAATAATCATATCTAATTCTACGTTTAATTCTATGTTTAATTCTATATCTAATTCTACATCTAATACTACATCTAATTCTACATCTAATTCTACGTCTACTCAAATTTCTAATATTTTACAATATTCTAACAGCTATTATTTTTATAAGAGATCTTTATAATTCTAATACTTATTATACATAATTTTCTTATCGTATCTTAAAAATCCCTATAGTGATAATAATAATAAATTACATAGTTAGTTAATATTATTCATGATTTTCGATTTTCTAAAAGATTTTATACAACACGTATATAATAAAAAAAAAAACAACTAATTCTTTCCTCCTACACTATCGCTGTTAACTATTATTTGAAGTTTTTTTCGCCTTTTTTTTGTTCAACAAACGAAATTTGTCAACATAGAGATTGTAACTTACTTATAACTTCTACAGGTAAAATATAGCACGAAGGACAAGGGATTCAGAGGGATTCAACTGATATTCTTATAATACAGCACGAAAACTTCAAGTTTTACTTAATACGCTTTGTGGGTTCACAGAAGAGATAATCTACCCGAGCTTCCGAAAAAAGTATTGTAAAACGTATAAAAAAAAAACATTAATAAATTGTGTAACGATCTACAAACTCGGGGCACTCGGGACGTTCCTACCTCGACATGTGACATACATGCATGCATGTTGCCGATCGCACATCCGAAAAGTGCAAAATTCTTAAAATTCGTATTAAGATTAGTTAGCAAGATATCAGATATATAGTAAAATCGTTCAAGGAAAATTTTTAATGCACGGGAGGTGATTTCTTATGCAGATTTTTGATTTTTTGGCAAGACGAGCGTTTGTTTTGAATTTTTCTGTTCGTGTAACATTACCCTGATCTTGAAATCTGATTGGTAGTCTGGCACTAACCTCAGACGTGCGTCACAGTCAAGCAACATCAAAGCAATTGTGTTCCGGTTAAAAGACAATTTTCGTCCGTTTTTTCATCTAAGCGTTCAATAGAAACATTGAAAGGTAAACTTTCAATGATTATTGATAAGACAGTAAGGGATGAAATAAAATTTCCAGAAAATGGAATTACGAGTAGTTACCAATTTAAATCAATGGTCAAGCAATATATTCTAGCAAAATATTAAAACCATTAATTAATGAAACACTTGCTATACGAAGTATGAAATCAAATAGCATTATATGGTTACGGATACGGAAATATCTAGATCTTATTTTAAGTATAAACTACCATTAACTAAAAATTAATTAATAAAGATAGGATAAGATTAATTTCTAAATTTGATAAACCA
This sequence comes from Gigaspora rosea, assembly GCA_003550325.1. NCBI lineage: Eukaryota > Fungi > Glomeromycota > Glomeromycetes > Diversisporales > Gigasporaceae > Gigaspora > Gigaspora rosea. The sequence continues at coordinate 43,431 of QKWP01001607.1, forward strand.
AAAATATAGTGACACAAGAATGTTGGAATATACTCTGTATAAATTATATTCTTGTATAATAAATTGTATATATTTGTGAATGCATCAAAAAATAGAACCCGCTTTAGTCACAAGACATTTTTTACATTTTAATTTTTTCTATTTATACTATATAAATTTTTTTTCTTATTTCTATTTTATTCTTTCTTTTTATATTTCTTTTTATCTGTCTAATTTGTGAAAGGCATAAAATAAGATAGCTGGCAACACAGTTGTGCTAAAAACCAGAAATGAAATTAACAATCATTACAATAGTTAAGAATTTATAAAAAGCCTTGTAAGCTTGATGATCGTTATTATAAAATAAATTAGGGAAAACATATATAAGAATATTAATAATTAAAAATTTATTCATTTAATTTATTGAGTTAGAAAAAAAATTTTACTAAATAAATTATTCAAGTTCATAATTAAATATATAATAATTTATTAATTTTATTTGTTGACAAGAAATAAAAATTCTTTTATACATATTTAAATTTTTAAATGCTATCAAATATAAAAGTTAAATAAAAATATATCAAATAATACAGAATTAAGTTAATTTTTAATTTTAATTAGTCCGGAGCGAAGCACGAAAGGGTTTTGTCTGTCCGGCCGCATCATGTGACATACAACCAATCACATCGACAAAAATAATATCAGATACGTAATCAACTTATATTGCTGTATTTGTATATATTAAATATTGGCTCCGGACATACAATGCTGTGCATTTACCTAGTTATAATAATTTTTTTTATTTGCATTTAATAAAAAATAAAATAAGTACCGTAATAATTTAGCAAATTGCTATTCTTACCTCCTATTTTTGCTATTCATACCCTCTGCCCATATAAAAAAACCATTTAACCAATTGTCAAATGAAATTGTTGTAATACAAAACAATATATAACCTTTATACAAAAATATTATAACTAAAATATATAATTAATCAGTTATTGATATAGAAAAATATAGAAAAGGGTATGAATAGCAAAACCAGACAATTCTGCTGATTTAAAATTATATAAAATAAATTTTAGTATTTAAAGTATAAAATTTATTTCAAAATTTTTTAAATAATAATCTTTAATTGCATGCATTTGATATTTTTGTGTGCTAATAATTTTGCTAATATACCTATGATATCTAACAAGCAACCAACGTAATAGTTGATCGTGCAAGTTGGCATTTACTAGTCATTTTGCATTAGTTCTAACGATATTTTTTGTATTGCAAAATTTTTACTGGTTAATCAATTTTTTTTAAATATTGCAAATCCCCAAAATATAACGTTTAGATTTTGATGATATAATTGAATGAAACAATGTATATGTTGTACGTCTAAATCGAATTTTTGTGGTTTCCAAATCAACTTATATTGCAACAAAATTCTAAACCTCAGTTGGTTAGAGAATTCAAATTCCATTTATAAGCGGATTAAAAATTAACTTCAAATTTAGTAATTATCAAACTATTAAACTAGATTAAAACGAATTCTACGTATTTTGACCGAGTTACAAGAATGTTTATTTTTATTTCGTAATGCATTTGAAAGCTTACTAAATTTTTCGATGACAAATCTTTTAATCAACATCGTAAACCTTTATTTTATTATGCGAGAGGATTATATTTTTATATTAAAGCTGTTGAAGATTATTGAAGATTATAGGGTCAAAACACATTCAGCTTGCGAAATTTTGAAATATTAACAATCAAATTGCTGGTACGTACTGCATTACTTTGTAGTTTACTTCAAGATGGTTTAAACCATGTTGGTTTTCAGAATTATGAGATATGATATGTAATTAAACCAAATACATTTTTTAATTTATTGCAGATTTCTGAAAAGTACCAACTTGTACAAGAAATTTTTCAATCCAGTTGTGACAAACCAATTCGTCGCTGGTGGTCTTCTTAATCGATTTCAATTTCAAGTTGATTTAATTTCAATAACTTACGAGATAAAAATTTTCTTTAGGGCCTAATTCAAAATTGGATAATATTCCTTCAAAAGTTATAAGTATCACGTATAGGTAATACTGTATATAGGTAATATAAATCGCTACAAATGTAAAAAGTAAAATTGCCTCGTAGGATTAGCTGTCATCCTAATAATCACGTTTGCAATAATTAATTTAACTAGAAAAGTAAAATTGCCTCGATAATCACGTTTGTCAATAATTAATGTAGCTAGAATAAATGACTAGGATATATGCCTTGCGTCAATTAAAAATTTTGTCGATTCTTAATTTGCATGCGTCATTTGTTATTAATTTTTACCGATTGAAGAATGACTTGTGTATTTAATAAAATTCAAGTTCATTAAAAAAAAAAACAACAAAAAATTATCATTATCTTTTTGTTCATAAAAGATAAATTAGTAAAAAAAATCATATCAATAAGTCGTATTATATTAACAAAATAATGACCTCAAGGATTGTCCTAAAAATTTATTATTTATTTTATAAGCAAAAAATTTCTTTAATTTATTATATAATCTTTAATGTTAATTCATTAATATAAAAATCATTAAATAAATTTTTATGTTCATTAAATAATTTTTATAAAATATTGTTTTTGCGGTGAATAAATTATTAAGTTCGTTAAGTAGTTTTATAAACTCTTATTTTCATAAATAAAATATTTAAAATTGTTATTAAATAAAATCAAGATTATAAAGAATTTTATGACTTATTAATTTTATACCGATTGCAAATTTATTAATGGCATTAGTCAATTAATAATTGACATAAATTGAGAAATGACGTACATAGCTGATTAACTGTTAAATTAATTTAATGTTTTTTAAATTGAATATGCGTTTACACTGTAAGTTAGTTAGAAATTCTTTATTGATTTGAGTGAATTTAAAATTTCGTTTCAAAACATAAGTGCATTTAGAATCAACTTATATTACTTATATTAATTCTAAATCCACCAAGATTTTTTCCGACGTATAATATATACATTAACAAACACTTTCTAATATTATATACTTTCAATTGTCACAACCTTATTAAAAATTCTATACCCATTTATAAATTAACCAATAAATAATAGTAAAGTAACCTTCACCATTCTACCTTACTCCACTACGATATCAACTGGGCGAAGAAGCCGCCTATATACACAGTCTCTTAGTTATAGTAAAAAAAAAAAATATGTATTATTTTATTTGGTAAGTTCATATCTAAACTATTTATAAAAAATTTTTTTATGTGGTGCAAGATGTCAATAATTTTAAAATTTTATTAAAGATTTTAAATTAATAACAATTTAAAAGATTGCACACTTTACAGTATATAATACTACATATAGAACAATTTAATAGTAAGTTATCTGAAAATAGAACAAATACTGTAATTTTTTTAAAAAAATTTTTACAAGTCAGAATGCAGAAACCTAGTTAATAAAGTTCAAAATAAACAAGAATAAAAGATCAACTTTTTAATCTTATTTAAACAATTTAAAGATTTAAAATTTCAAAAATAGGATAATTGTGTATAATATATATCTGATATACAATAATTTAATTGAAATGATCTTAACATAATAAAGGACTGAATATTTAATTAACTTTGTTAATAAATTTCTTAGTTAGAAACGCCAGTAACGGGCGAACAATGATATTAACCGACTAATGTTATTGTCCCGGTTGGCATAAACTCACACTGCAGTCTTTGCTGGGGACGCAGCTTGGGTTGGGGTCGCGTTTGTGGCTGGGTCGCAAGCAGCTAAACCACAAGCTTTAAAGCATTCACCATCACCAGGTTTACAGCATTTGTTGGGATCGCAGGCTGGGTTTTGAGTTGGGGTGCAACTCTTCAAACCACAAAGGTTAAAGCATGCAACATCACCAGCATTACAGCATTTGTTGGGATCGCAGTTTGGGTTTTGACTTGGAGTTTGACGTTTCGCCAGATCATGATTCAACTTTGGATATGCGAAAGCTGCAACAGCAAGGATAGTTAAGAAGAGTAAAAAAAGGTTGAATTTCATTTTGACTTTAGTGGATTTTTATTTTGACTTTTATTTGATTTTTTTTTTTTTAATTTTCACCTTCACTTCCTTGACCCTTTATATAATGTTTTCCCATGGCTTTACCGTTAATCAAATCTATATTACTAATATCAAATCTTATATTACGTATTTACTAAATTATTTCATTTCTCATACGTAGAAAATAATAATAACAGATAATAATTAGAGATGTACATGTTGAAACTCTATGAAAAAAAAAAATAGATACATGCTGAAACTTTAAGGAAAAAAATAATTTAGTTACTGTACATATTGAAACTCTATAAAAAAAAAAATAACTAGATACGCGTTAAAACTCTACGAAGGTATGGTTTGGAATAATACTTGCATTAACTTGAAACCAGTTTATCATACCATAGATCTTTTTCAGTTAAAACTCTATAAAAAAAATATATAATATTATAATTAGATACGCGTTAAAACTTTACAAAGACATGATTTGTTTTTCGATCGAAGATCTGCATAACCTAGTGATGTACCCGGGTAGAACTTGCAATTGTGTGAAGTAGTAATTTATCCGGATATCCGGGTAATTTAATAGTAACCGGGTAGAGGTTTTCCCAACGGGTACAATCTCTAGCATAACCATCATAAAATTAATACCTCCTATTTCTAAATTTATTATGAACTATTAAACCTAGTATCTTGTGAAATTACCCGATTTTGAGTTGAAAATCTATTATTAGTAGAGTCAAGAACAATTTCAAGTTAGAAGGAAGATAAAAGCTAGAGGTAAAATCACATTTCATTTTTGATTAGTGCTTCATGAATCATACACGGAAGTTCATCCGATTGGTAAATTAATTTCCGGATAACTTATTTTAAGTTTTAGAAATGACACAACATTACACGGACTACCACTCGTTACATGTTATTTCTGGTTTCAAAGAAGAGCTAAAAAGTATTGAAGTCTTAATTTCCTTCCCAAGTTCTGATTGAATGTGCCTAGACAAAGTAGATTACTGCCACGATGCTCCAACTAATCAAATTACAATATCTGATGTACTGTCAAAATTAAAAAAGAAAACCAAAAAAAAAAACTAATCTTAATACTCTTAACGACATACTGTATTTTATTACTTTAGCATTATTCAGCATGCGCACTGTTTCATAGTGTCGAATAAGTTTGTAAGTCTGATGTAATCAATTTTTGTCAATTTGTAAAATTTAATTGGTAGATTCTCTAAATTACCGGTTAATAACTAACCTGATACGTAGATAATAAAGTGAGAAGATATCATATCTTCACTTTACGGTTAACTTATCAGTTATGGTTACGGTACATGCCGTATTTTTTGCCGTAATTGTAAAGTCGATAATACCATAATTCCGTAAATCCGTAATGCCGTAATGCTGTTTGTTTAAATGCTGTACTGCTTTCCTTTAAATAATATACTATTAATTGTTTTTTTTTTGAATTTGATTCTGTTGACTTTATTGGTTTAGTACTGTATATGTAACGATTATGAAAAATGGGGTTGTCAGGTCTAGGTTTTATTTCACTTAAACGATTATCGTGATTTTTTTGGCCAATTAGACCATTCTATAAGTCATTGTTTTTAGCGAGCTAATTGATCAGATATGGCATCATTGTTAGATTGCAATAACAGCAGTGTTTGAAATTCAACTTTTAAGTTAAGTTGCGGGTAGAGATGGGCAAAGTAATAATTATGTAATCGAATAGCTAAAATTTAACCCTTACATATTTTTATAGATTATTAAGTAAGGACGATCATCAATCCGAGTTATGTAACCGTACCAGGAGTCTAGAACCTAGGGTTGGAAGCACGGTATCCCCTTTTTCAAAAAATTTATATATAAAAAAATTGTCGTACAAAAAATTTTGGAGGCATGCCTATAGGGCATACCTTTAAAACAAAAAAATCAGAGGATGCCCAAAATTTTTTCCTTGCTTCCAACCCTACTAGAACCGCACCAGGAGTCTAGACACTTTTGCAGTAAAGTGACGTGACGCTGAGGAATTAACCAATCGAAGAGCGTAAATTGATCGGCCTGACATCAAAACAAAAACACAAGAATAAATACAGGTTCGTGATTAATCAAAATTAAACTTTTTATTTTTTTATTTATATATTGATAATGATAAATCAAATAAATTATTTTATTATCATATTCAATGGACGCTCAATTTACAAAACTTGAATATTAGCGAGGAACTTGCTTCGGATGTCGGATGTGTTTATTGTGGAATTAACTTATAGGAACAAAAATGCAACTTAGCAGAGCTATAAATACAGTAATTACCAGGAAATCTTAAAGAATCCTCGATATTATAAAGTTTTACAAGGCGAATTTTTAAAAAAAGAGGATTTCCCATGATATGGTGATCTTCACCTTCGTACACCTTTTTGAAATTAGCTAAACATAATAGATTTACTATAGGCGGCTAACTGTACATAAAAATCTGATAGCACTCGTGTGAATGTGTTGGTTCACAATTATTTGATTTTTGCAAGGAGTTTTGATTAGGGATGACATTCTGTTCATGTTCGTCCCAGTTCAGAACCTGAATCAGTTAAACACAACTTACCTTCACGCCGAACTCACTATTATCTCAAGATGAATTCAGACCAGAAGCACTTGCATATGTAATAACGATAAATATGTACTATACAAATACGCAGAAACAAGAAAAGCATAAGGAATACTTAACTAAATTAAGGCAATTATGAACCCAATACTCCTACAACGATTAACACATAAGCCCGTAGGAAAGTAAATAATAATACATGAGAGTATTATTACAGTCAGACCTCTTTAAATGCATCACCCTAAGTGCATAACCTTAAATGCATATTAGTTTTCTGGCCCAAATATATACCAAACCTCTATTTTTCTTATTGTTCTTTTAATGCATACCTCCAAAAGTTTGGTCCCAACAATATGCATTTAGAAAGGTCTGACTGTAATTAATTAATAAAATAAATGACCTTTTGAAACGCGTATAAACGCCCATAGCGTATATCTATACAGTCCCAATATGAATTTATGCATGTGTTCTGTTCTAAACAGCTGTTTAATCTAACATGTTCGGGCAAACATAATTAATATTCATATATATATAGTTTGAAGCCCAGTTTTTGTGTGTGCTTCGGAACAGTGTTGATTTGAGTTTTGAAGAAAGTCAAAAAAAAATTTTCATGCTATCGATTGGTTTTTTTCAGAATGCTTATATCGTCATTGGGTAAAATTCAGAACCATTTCAGAACCTATGACCTATTTAATGCCAATTATGGAAAGGAGCCTTAATAATTGGTTAAGTCGGTTTTACAAAAATCAACTTGGCTAAGTCGACTGGGTTGATTTTTTTAACTATCGACTAGTATCACTAGTTGGTAACTATCAAGGGTAAATTCGGAAGCTAATTTTCAAAAAAATGGCCTTTTTAATAGTGCTTCGATCCGTATCCGATCAATTCGGATAGATCTGGCAATTCGGATTAAATTCGGATATCCGGATTCATTAATTTTAAACGGATAGATCTGCAATATATGTCGGATTAAGGATAAGGATTATCCGAATTGTAATCCTAGATATTGTTATGATAACTGCCAATTCATAGTACATGTTGTTGCTAAATTTAGTAAGAAAGTAAAATAAATGTTGTCTTGAACTGTAGAGTGGTTAAATTTTAAATTATTATTGAAGGTTTAAGATATCGCTTATGAATAGTATAAATTAACCTTTTTTTTTTTTATTATCATTAGTTTTGCACTGTGTATTAGTTATAGAAACAACTAACTGGTTAGATTACTAAGGGCTCATTTAATGTAACAGCAATGTGTATTAGTGCTTGGATCCGGATTACAAAATCCGGATGTATCCGGATATAAAAAGGATAACAGATTATATTTTTGCAAAGCGGATAATAAATCCGGATTTTTATTTTAGCTGTTATAAATCCAATTTTTTATCTGGATATTATATGCTAATCAACATCTGCCAATCAGAGAAGTTTAACATGACTTTTATCAAAAAAGCATTTTAAATTCTGGAACATCTAAATATTTTCTGCTTTGTCCGGTAAATTACCTAACTCCCCAAAAACTACATTGCTATCTCTAGACTGAAGGTTCAAAAATAGCGATGCAGCTTCCAGAGTAGAGTTTAGACCCGGGTTGTAGTAAACCGGGTCACCCGTGTCGAAACGGTTCACCCGGGTCAAGATTTTACAACCCGGGTCAAAATCGGATTTAAGATCATAGAAGAGCATTCATTCGATTGGTTATAACGGTAAGAGTAATGAGGTTTTATAATGTAACTTCATAAAGGCTTTTAAAAATCGATTACGCTAAAATAATTGAGAAATAGAGCTATTTGCTCTAGACATCCGAAAGCCCACAAGACATTCTTTACTACAGTACTATTAATTAAATATAAATAACCCCCGTCACTATCTAATTACTATTCTGATCATAAGATCTTAAAAATTAATTCTTATATGGTACCGCATATAGTTTTTGTTTGCATAGTTGACCGAACACTCCAATTTTTCGCATGCATGGTAATCATTACTGGCATGCGTATTAATCACACTTTGATCTTGTGATCTGTTCACCCAATAATCCACAGTTCGAAGAGTAGGACCCTTATATACAACCCGTTTTCACCTGGGTCACCCGATTTCAAATCACACAGGTGATCCAGGTGACAATCTTGCATCCGGGTCTAACCTCTATTCCAGAGAGTTATGTAATTTACTGGACGAAACGAAAAGATTCAGGGAAACAAGAAAATTTTTGGGTGTTCCAAGAATTTATGATGATAACTGTAAAACAGGATATCTATCCAGATATCCAATTAAATATATGGATTCAGGCATTAATTTGATTCACATAGTTAAAATGTTCTACATGTTGAATAACATAATTTGAACCAACATGTCAAACTTTACAATTCTGGCGGGCATCATTTAATAAGAAAAAAATGTTTGGAATTACCATAAATTCCGGGATACCTAAAAATTTTCTCGTTTTCTGAATCTATTCTGTTTCGTCCGTTAAATTACCTAATTCTCTGGAAACTACATCGCACCTTTAGTCTGCAGACAGCAATGTAGTTTCCGATGAGTTAGGTATTTACTGTACGGGACAGAAAAAATTCGAGCAAATTTTTGAGTGTTCCAGAATTTATGGTAATAGCTGTAAATCCAGATACAATCCGGATTATAAACCGGATAACCAACACATATCCGGATATAAATTCGGATTAGAGAAAGTGAAAGAGGATATCTATCCGGATATCCGGTTTAGTATCCGGATCCAAGCATTAATGTGTATATCGAGAGTTTGTGCATGTAATAAATATGCAGTAGACTTATAAGAAGGGAATTAGTACGTACGTACTCATCCAGTAAAATTATGTTGTTATGATGTATTTTTATGTGTAGAACAAGTTTACTTAGCATAAATAAATATAAAGCGAAATACATACGTCGGTATCATGTAATCAGTAAGGGGTATAAGTGGAGCGTTGGTAATTAAAAAAGGTGTTGTTGATAAAGTATTTAGCTTGTCTCAAATGCGTTAAATGACTTTTATTCTATATAGTAATTGAGTTCTGCACGTACCTATACTTTGAAAATTATAATTTGATTGGTTAGTCAATTACTTTTATGAATTGAATCCGAATTTACTCAATTCGGATTATATCCGAATTTACTGTAACCGGATGTGTAAAATAGAATCCGAATTTAATCCGAATGGCCTCTAAAATGTAGGATCAAAGCTCTACTTTTTAACCTTACTTTTGGCTTATAATTAAATACAAGGATTTCATAATGTTCTACGTACTTAATTATAAATGCAAAGCTGGTTAAAAAGGCTGTTTTTATGAAAATTCGCTCTATAATAAATTTTTGAGTAAAATTTTTTTTGATAATCCTCGATCTAAGTATTTTTCAAATATTTTGTGTTGTTAACTTTTAGCAATGATTTCTTGACAATTACTTTTTATTTTAATTCTACAAAATTTGATCAAGTCATTTTTTGTGAAAACATCGTTAAAAGGTTTAAAAAAATTTCAATTTTATTAAAAGGATCTTCAAATATGTATGTAACACAGATCACGTGGAGCGAAGTTTTTTATGAAGATACTGGGCAGGGACAACAAAATGCAGAAGCAGGGACGATAAAATGCCGAATTTAGAAATTGGATTTTATCATTGATAATTGCAGAATAATACAAATGCTAACCTTAACATTAATAGAATTTAATTAATCACCACAGAATTTGAGTTTAATCACCCAGAAAATCATCGTTCCTAATACTGACTCCTGTGATTAGGGAGCAAAAATTACAAAAACCATCATGAATACATGCTAGAATACATGTCTACGTAATCTTTATCTAATTGAAAACCAGGTGTATTTTGCAAAAGCCTTAGAGCTCGTCTTACTTTCCAACCAGTTATCTCCTTTTCAGTCATATCATCGAACATATCTTTCATGTTCGCAATATCATTATCATCATCAAAATCAAATTTAACCTTAGGTCTATTCAGAAATGAATTCAGCGCATTAGTCTCGCTCTCAATTACATCTCCATATTGAAATTACTCACACGAAAGTAGTTGAACCTCATTTCAATAAGAAAATTAGGGTCTACGGTTGTAGTGGTTGTGGTGGCTATGGAACTTCTGACAAGTGCTCTCTCGATAATAGTAATTGCTTCGCCTGAAGTTTCAATTTGAGACATCACAACCTGTTTATCATTTGTAAACCAATAGAATAACCATGCTTTATTTAAATCAGTAAAAACCATAAAAACGGCATAGTTTGAAACAATATTTGCTACGATAAGTTCCGCTATAGCCTGATGAATATGAGACTCTAGAACATCTTTTTTTAGTTCAAATACAGCTCGAATTTCAGAACGATAATCTAGAGCTTTATAAAAACCTAAATTCATGATCACCGCGTCTGTCATCCCACTTATGTTATAAGGTAATGCGGGATTGTCGATGCTAAAAAGATCTTTCTTATATTTTGGATCATATCAGACAAATTTGTCGGGAATAGTGATATTGTTGATTAAATAGCTTATATATCCTCGCTTATGTCCCTGATCATTATCATAATCTTCCGAATGTAGATCTTCACTTCGATGTTTATCCCACACGAATTGCTCATCAAAATCCTTTTTTGCTTCCACCAAAATATCTTTATATAAACGATGAAGTTCCAAAGAGCGTAATACAGGTCCAAATGCGTTTGGTTCATATTTAATAGAGAAAACTTCATTCTTTTCGTTTGTCTGAAACAAAACAAATGAGAAACTGAAAAGGATAGAAACAAGTGTTGCTAAAATTTGATGATGCTAAAATTAAACTAAATGGTCAAATACGTAACCAATCAGATATAAAAATTTTAGCACCATAGCGACAAGTAGTAACGTACTGCACTGATTAAAAAGCCCGAAGCTAACAAAACTAATAAAATACCAAGACATTTTGATCGACAATGGGTATATTTTGCTGGGGTATTTGTACGAACATATTATCACGTAATAAAATTAACTATGTTGCTATATGAAAAATCTCTTATAAAATACTTGACTATTATACTTAAGCAATATATAAATCGGATATTTTAAATGTGGTAAAATAACAGGGCCTTCTAATTAGTGCAGTATAGTATTCAGAAAAACATGTTTACCTCTCAATAATATGCTATGTCGTTTTAGCAAATTGTTGTGTTATTTTTTGTGTCGTTTCAGCAATCGTTTCAGCAATCGATTCAACAAGAGATCTTTTATGTGTTTCCTCTAATTAAATTAAAAGCATGAAGTTAATTAAAAAACCTAAGCGTCATAATACTATGGTAACTATTTTGACAACTTTTTTGCACACCCATTTTATATAATTAACAAGAGGTATTTAAATATTTAATCTTCTACTTTTCCCTCAACAAGTTAACTAAAAGCTTCTTTTCTTACCAGCAGGAACAGGTAATTCAATAATTATTTGAATATTGTCTTCATTGGGCTGTTCAGTAAAGATTTTTCCAACTTCAGTTTTGGGAGGAAACTCTCGGCCGTGAAATTCATTCACAATGTTTACACTAGAGTCACCGAGGTTTGGAGTGCTGAGTGGAATATCAACGATCCATAATTTAAGTGACCAGTATGAAAATTTATCGAGCTCGGGCTCGCTTATTTCTCTAATTTTTTTTCTAAGTTCATTCTTCTTAAAATTCTTTTCTACTGTAACTTCGAAATAAGAACCTGACGGTTGGCCATGGACCAGACAACAAAGCGTGATTTCAGTTTTTTTGGTACTACTGGCAGTAGACGAACCAGTAGCATCTGAACGACGTTTTTGTTTTCCAGTCATACTTTTATTGTGCAGTGTACGTACAGTAGTAACGCCCGACTACAGTTAGAAATTGGAATAAAATATTTTTGCATGAACGTGACAAGCAGATAAGCCGATATAGTTTATTTTTGGTACCTAATTCTGTAATTTGTGTGATAATTCTTATTATAGTTAATGCATGCAAACATCCTATTGAGATCATCTTCACCGATCAGATATCAAATTATTTCCTAAAAATGCCAAGATAAAAACATGTACCAACCCATAATTAGTTACTAATTTCGTTCCAATTTCATCATCGGATCATCAAGTCTTTGTTCCTACTTAGTGGCAAGTATTATTGTAATAAGTTTTAATTTGTAATAATGATGGATAAAGAAATGAGTTAATAGTTTTAGGAAATAAACAATGAGAATATTGTTGGTAAACCCGATGTGTTTTTTCCTTTAATATTAATGATAAAAGGCTTATACTATATAGAATCATAATAAACACAAAGGTTAAATTTTATCCTTGCTTAACGGATAATACTTTCACTATATGTATGGTCTATTAGAGAAAGTACATGTAATTATTAATTCTAATTAAATTGACATTAAGTTGATATCTGAGGTACAGTCACAGGTCAAATAAAGCCATATCGGGAACTTTGTTGCCAAGAGACCTATCGGGTTTCGTTATGTCTCTGGTTTTTTATTTTTATTTTTTTTCTTTTTTATTTTTAAATCATTGACATATCAGGTACTCGATAAAATAATGAATTATTTGAAAATAACCCACTAAATCTTAATTATATGGGTTTTTTTAAAAGGATAAAAATCATTTGATCTTTCTATGAACCTATGAAAATTAGAAGATTTTGAGGCTTATACAGTCATATGATTATTTATTTCTTTATTAGCAAACTAATTTTTATAAACCGGTGTTGTGTCCAGAATTGGGAGAGCAATAATTGAGCATGTGCAGTTTAGCTTTGGGCACAACATAAGTTATGCGGGATGATTGTTTTATGATGGGTTTCGGGTTGAATGATAGTTGGAGATTAAGGAAAGTATGATCATTAAAGTTATCAGATTATTATGAACCATCAACCATGCGTTCTAATTATCTACTTGTTATTCTTCTTGCTACCCTCCCACTTTATTAAAAAAGCAGTTATATTTATATAATTATGATCTTCCCACTCTATGACAGATATAGTTATTATACATTATTAATTATGAAAATGTATATTAACAAATTATTACGATAAATGTAATCATATAATATTCTCACACGCATAATTATGATGCAATAATTACATATAACAAAAATTCGCTCAACACTGGTACCAGGAACGGAGTGATATGTAATATTACGTATATATGGTTACTAGGGCATTTTTAGCCTGCAAAATCTCATAACTAATTGGACAATGCATTAAACACAGTAAAATCGTTAATTTCTGCACTTGAAGGGTAGGTATGTCAATCATTTTTTATTTTATTTGATTTATTTTGACGCGCCCCAAAAATATGGTTACACAATATGCAATATGCGTCAGCTGGTTGACACCAACAAAATTTAAAATAATATATACAAGATTAGATCTATTGTTTTTTGATTAATTTTTGCTTTTCGTAATTTGACCAGTTACACAACTTACTAATATATAAGTATTTTTAATTATTTTTTTATATTCTTTTTTAAAAAATTGTAACGAGATTGTCACGTAATTGTTGGTCAGTTTTTTCATTCATTTCAGTACACCGGTGTCAATTTGTTAGGTTTTTTATTTTTATTTTTTATGTTTGTATCTTGTATTAACTTTCATGCTTTTTCTATTTTGTTCATAAAAACGGATCGAATTTTGGTACTTATTTTTGTTGTTGTGGCTTGTAATATAATTAGCCGGTCTTTGTCACTAGAACTTATTGTGATGTTGTTAATAGGCTTTCGTCGCCGGGGCTGTAATGTTGTTAGTCAGTCTTTTGTGTTGGGCTTGTAGTATCACTAGTTGGTTTTTTTTTAGTGAATTTGTAGTGTTATTTGTCACTAGCAGTATTTTTTTTTTGAATCTTTGTTTAGTTCTTATTATAATGATTATTAAATTATTAATAAAATCAGGTTTAATATTAATATAGAAAAATAAATTTGTCGCACATGTGACATGTTGCACCCTGCTTCAACCAATCAAATCGCATGATTTTATAGGCAAAAAATTTTATTTTTTAAAAATTTAAAATTTTATTTAATAAAGTATAAAATATAGAAATAATTTATACATCGCACGTGCGATGTTGTCGCACCTGCCGCATATCAGGTATAAGTTAAAATAAAAACAATTAAAATAACCCTTTTTTCATTGGATAGGGTTAGGGTGAGATATAGATTGTGTGTATGGGCAAGAGAGAGGTTTTTATAGTAAAATTTTGCAAGGAATTTTTTTTGTTAGAATCCTAAGAGTAGTTTCATATACTCAATTTTAAGTTATAGACTATTTTTAACAAAACGAACGCTTGTTTTGAATTTTTGATCGTGTAATATTACACCTGATCTTAAAATTTGATTGGGAGCACGACATATAAGGCACATCGCATAGGGCAATGAATAAATTTACTCTAAAATATATATAAAATAGCACATTATATAATGAAAAATTTTATTCTGAACAACTTTTTCTAAGTCATAAAGATAGGTTGTCTTAGTAAAAAAAAATCATTTTATAAGAAAAATCAAAAATTTCCAAAGTTAACACATATAAAACTTTTTTTTACTAAAACAATCTACCATTTTAACTTAGAAAAAGTTGTTTAGCGTAAAATTTTACATGTAATACTTAAATGTAAATATAGATTATATTAGTAAAAAAAAGATTTATATGTGCTAATGATCAAAATTTTTGATTTTTCTTATAAAACGTTATTTTTTTACTAAGACAATCTATCTTTATGACTTAGAAAAAGTTGTTCAGAATAAAATTTTACATTACAGTCAACCCTCTATAAATGCAACTCGTAGGGACAAACCTACAACGTGCATTTAGGGAGGTTTGCATTTAGAGTGAGCCAATTAAATTGCAGCTTTAAAAATTTGATTATCAAGTTTGTGTAACTTTTACTAAAACTGTATAACCTATCTTAAATACTAAAAGTTGATTGGCTACGTGCATTTAGGGAGGTTAGTGTAATATAAAATGTTATTTAAGAGAACGTGCATTTACAGAATATAGAACGTGCATTTAGCACTAATAACATTATAGGGAATAGAAAAAAACGTGTATTTAAAGAGGTATTGCATTTATGGAGGTTGCATTTATGAAAGTCCGACTATATATACTTTGATATCGCTTATTTATTTTTTACATTTTACTAGTAAATTTTTTATTTTAAAACTTAAAATTTCTTGTCTACAAAATTGTGCAATTTGATTGGTCAGAATCAGGGAGTGCGACATGTCACGGGCAGTGTTCGAAATTTCAGACTCAAATACTGTGCACAAATTTAAAACAGTGTTCTTATAAGAACTCTGAGAACACTAATTTCGAACACTGGTCACGGGTGCGACAAATTTCTATTCCCTATTAATATTATTGCAGTTAAAATAAATTTGTGATTTCTATAATTAATTTTTTTCTGATTAATAATCATGATTGCAATCACAATTTGCAAAACCATTTAATCGAGCAATATTCTATTTATTTAAAAATTTTTTAAAATATTTCGAAATTGTGATGTATGTATAATATATTTATTAGACAAAAACATGCCAGTTTATTAGTAAAAAATATTTTACAATTACTATGCTACATACAAATCAAACTTTTACATATTATGCCTAAAATTAAAACTACTATATTATATTTAAATATGTATAACTAGACCTGCGGGCTGATAGCGTAAGTAGTTATGCTCCCAGGTCACCAACCGTAAGGTCGCTGGTCCAACCCCCACTAGCAGACATGGAAAACTATATGCGATCACGAGAGGAAGGGCTGAACTAGGGTGCTAGGACCGCGGTTGGTTAATTTAACCACATCGGTGTGTTTGTGCTGCCAAATTTTGAAAATATTGGATACTACTGGTAGAATTCTGGTTGAATAAGGATAAAGTATACTTCTGGTGGGATTTCGGTTGAATGGTAACATGATAAAATAAGTGGAAAGTTGCACTAACCCGATAAGGAAAAAGATCTCAGATAAACTCAGAATGGGTTCAGTTCTAACCCGAAACGGAAGGAGAACAAAACTTTGGAAGGCCGAAGGAAGAAGGTACCGAGGACCTATCCCCCTGCCCCGGTCTGTACGAATGACTAGAGGTCTTGGTTGAAGTTGGAAGCTGAAACTTCAGAAGGCTAAAGGAAGGAAGTACTGAGATGATTTTATCTTTCCCATGCCCTGGTCAGTACAGACGACTCGAGGTTCCGGAAGAAGTTGGAAATTCGAAGACACCGCCGGCGGATTGGGTAACCAAAATAAGTGATATCTGGATAACTGAGTACAGAATTAGGTGGTATAACTAGTCACAAAATATATAACAATATAGAAATGTAATTTGAAAATTGTACGACCTTAATGTACAAAATAACAAAGACCTTAATAAATGAGCGCCATACGCGCCCCAACAGCCATAGAGCTGAAGGGTTAAAAAAAAAAAATGTATAACTACTATACTACATCTATTTCAAACTATAAACCATGCTATGTCTCAGTTTAAACTACTGTATTACGTCTTAATTCAAATCGCCTTGCTATTTTTAGTTCAAACTATTGCTCTAAGTTTAGTTCTAAATACTATGCTAAGTTTAGAATTTAACTATTATGCTATGTCCAGTTCTAACTACTGTACTACATCCAAATATATTCTGTTCTAACTAATATACTAGTTCTGTTCTACTACTGTATTATGTTTATGCTATTATTCTAAAAAAAAAATAGTATATACAGTTAAATACCATAATACTATTTGTTATTACTATATACGAGCAAACAATTTAGATAAACATATATACTAATTGAAAAATGGCAAAACCTGTCCCATAAATCTAAATTGTGCAATGATATTGAGTAAAAGTACTCATAGTTGATATTTTAAATTCTAAAAATATTATAATAAAAATATGTAAGCTCTATATACTAAGTTAGTCTTAAAGATTCTTTTAACAATAGATTCTAACTATATAGTACATACCTATAGTTTGAAGGATTGGTTGACCCTACGAACAATTGGTTAGACGTAAGAAGTATATAATAAAATGATGTATGTCAGTTAATTTGACCTTAATTTGGAGATCAGATTATATCAAAATTAGGTACTTTTTTTAAAATTATATTGAAATTATAGTCCTAAAAATCAAATCAGTGGATATGTAGTAGTAAAAATGTTGAAATTAGTTAGATATTCATCGAAATACATATATTTAAAAGTTAGATATTATTTGTAATTTTGTATAACTCCAGAAAATTTAAGGCTATTTTAGAAAACTTTACAATATATACAAGTATATTTTTTTTAAATATTTTATCTATTAAATTTTTACTACTATAAAGAATATAATCTAATTTATTTACTACAAAAATTTAATAAAGATTAATTGTAATATATAGTAAAAAGTTTTTTATTTTTTTATTTTTTTTTGTTTAGATGTATTTTTTTTGTATAACTCCAGAAAATTTGAAGCTATTTTAGAAAACTTTACAATATATACAAGTATATTTTTTTAAAATATTTATTTATTAAAATTTTTACTACTATAAAAAATATAATCTAATTTATTTACTACAAAAATTTAATAATGATTAATTGTAATAGTAAAAGGTTTTGTTTGGATTGTAAAATAGCCAAGTAGCCAAGATAAAATTCTGGATCATATATGACTTAGTGCAACAGATCATATCTGAGTACAAATTAAGGTAGCTGGATGATGCCGAGCTTGCAATTGCAAAGTAGTATTTACTAGAATTAGCTCAATTAGTTGATTCAATTTGTATTTAAGCACCAACAAAACTGTCAAAGAAATAAAAAAAAAAAATAAAAAATAGTAAAAAGTTTTTATTATTTTTTTTTTTGTTTAGATATATTTTTTGTTTAATTTTGGATTTTTTATTTAGGTATTTTTGACTTGTTTTCTTTTAATCTTTTTCTCTTTTTTATTCTTTTTTATAAGAAGCTTAGAGAAGAAGTTTTTAGAAGAAATAGATTCTGAAGTTGGTAGCTGAGATCAGGTTGTACTATATTTGTGTTATTAGAGAAAACCATATATAGGTATAAGTAGATTATCTTTAGTGCAATTGCCAAACTTGGGCACTCATTTGTAGAAAGCCAGATTAATGTTCTTTCTATCATTAAAATATATATTATATAGCCTCTATAATATTTAATAAAGTTGCATCAAGCTATAAAGTATTAAAAAAAATAATAATAATAATAAGTTTTATTCTCTATTTTTTGCAAAAATTACATTGTAATACTAAGATTATATAAAAAATAATGATATACCCTTATTGTATTTTTACCAAAATAAGCTACTACTAAAAATAAGCTACTTTCTAATTTTTTTCAAAAATTTCAAAAAATCTATTAGCAGTTACTATATATAAAAGTTCAAATTTTACTAAGTAAATCTTAAAAGTCCATTAAGTAAACTTGTTTAGAACATTAAAATATACTTATAATAAAAATTTTACATTATTTGGACAACTTTTTATTAGTACATTTTTCAATTTGTTAAAAAATTTAATAATTCAAAAATAAGCCATCTCTATATTTTTTATGCAATTTTTGGTCCAAAAAAGATAGCTTATTTTCAGGAAAATATAGTACTTTTAAATATCATAGTATAGAGAACTTTCGATTTTGATAATTTCTGGGATCAATATTACTCGAGTATTTATATAGAATGATAGTATAAAACCAGAATTTTAAATATAAATAAACTTTAAAAAAACAATCCAATTGCATAATATACCAGAAACAAATGCAATGAGTGTATGGTTTATACAATGAGTTAAGCGATATTGGTCTGCAAGATCTTATATCTGATTGGTCCGCATGACTTATTCATCAAATTTTGTTTATTTTTCACATATATTTTTCATCTTACCTGTGATTTGTCTATGAAAAGCATGTACTAACCAGTACTATATATATATGCTGAGCAAAATAAAAAGGCCGAAACCAAAGTAATTTACAAATACTATCCCTTAAACCATCTAGCGGGCAAATTTGCCCGCTAAAATCATTTTTAAAAAGTTTTTTTGAGTTTTCTTAAAATTTTTTTAAGCTTGACTCCCCCTATTTATTGAATAAAATTAAAGATATTTCTTTTATAAATAATATATTTAAATTTTATTATTCTATCTTTAATTTTGATCAAGATATTACATTTTTTACAAAACTTATTTTTTAATTTTATTATTAAAATTTTAAAAAGTTTCTTAAAATTTTATATATTTCTGAAGAGAAATTTTATAGTTTCTACTAAGTAAAGTCTAAATTTTGCTTAATAAATTATAAAAGTTAAAATAATAAAAGTAGTGTAATTTTAAATTGTCTACAACTTTGGATTAAGGTAATAGGGGTTAAATCTTAAATTTTTATTAAGTAAAACTAAAAAAAAAGAAAAGAATTTTTAAAATTAAAATTTTTTTAAAAAATTATAAAATTTTCTTTTATAAGCAACCTCAAATTTTTTATAAATATTAAGTAAATAAAATGAAGTTTTAAATAGTATATAATCATAGTTTTTATTTAAAAAAAAAATTATAAAATATTTTTATTTTTAAAAAAAATAGATCAGACATGAATTTATAAAATTTAAGCAGGCAAATTTGCCTGCTTATTTGGATGGTTTAAGGGATAATAAATAATAGTAAAAAATTGATTTTTGTGTATAAATATTGGTGGGCCGATGAAATTTTTGTGTATATTCGTTTGATATTAGGAATTTTTTATTTTTTTTCATAGGATTTTTTATTGGGTTGATGAAATGATAATCACTAATCGTCAAAGGTAATTTAAGAATATCTGTTTTTTTCATATAATATAACTCACATTTCTAAATATCATTTTCCCGAAAGGGAATATACCAACAAAGTTAGCTAGTGCTACTAAATGCAAGCTGGTATTATGTTCCTTCAGAAAAATGGTTGTACAGTAACCATTATGATAATGCAAACACAAAGCTAACATTACTTTAACTACATACTAAATAATTACGCATAGTAAATTTTTGAAAAAATTGTATTTACTTCGTATGTCTCCATAAGTGTAAAAATTACAGATATTTATATTATGCTAATTACATAATGCAAACTTATACAAAAATATGCAACTTGCAAACAGAAATATGCAAACTTGCAAAAGAAAATCGATTTTATTATAGTTGCTAACATATGAACTGATAAAAATAATTTTATATAAAATACTTATTTATTATATCATTATAATTATTATTTTATAAGATGTTTTTATCATACTAAAAAATACCCTAACCCTTCAACCTAACTATTACCCTAACCCTAAACTAAACAGATACCAACAAATAAAAGAGCGAAGATTAACACCAGTAAAATAAACTACGACATAGCAACACCAAAAATTGGTAACCGATAGCAAACACAATCACAGAACCTAGAAATCGACAATGAGAAATGGGAATACCTAGTGAAGAGCACATAACATAAGCAACTATGCACAAGATACCACTGAAAACAAGAGCAAAACATCAGCAACAGAAATAACAATACGATAACATGACAATACCAGAAATCAGCAACACTAGCTAACGTAACCATAGCACCTAAAAATCATCTAAGAAAAGTGAGAATACTTACAAGCTACGAATAAAGTATCAAAGCGATAGCATTGCAACTATGCACCAGAAACTAGCGAAAGCACCAATACCATAAACGACCATGCGATAACACCAACAAACGACAGCACCAAAAATCAACGACACTAGCAAATAACGACACAGAGAAGAAAAATAGTAAAAACTGAAAAAGGCAACCTTATACAAAAAAAAATTAAATTAGTACTAGTAAAAAAAATGAAAAAAAGATAATGAAGATAAAAACTTATTTACGTAAAAAAATATTGATTATCTAATTAATGATCGCTATTTATTCCTGTGACTGGGAATCCCTTCTTCATCAAACTTCCAGGTCAGGACTCATGATCGGAATTGATCAATTTTTCCCTATTATAAAAAATTTTACTAATGAAATAATATCCATTTCATTAAGTAAAAAATGCCCAGCTATAGAACCTGCTAACAACTAGGGCTAAATGCTAATACACCCGACCCGGAAATTTGGTATTTAATAGTAGAGAAGTATGTAAGATAGATCTATCTGCATATTATCTAGCTTGTTGCAAATTTTTTTAATACCGAGACGACTATCCGGATTATCACCCCAAATAGTGCAATAAAGATTTTTGAAATCAAAAGGAATTCCTTTAATTGGAGTTTCTTGATTACCTTTGATTAGATGCCTTGTCATTCTTGCTAGAGTATTTTTAAAAGCTCTAAAAGGAGGTATGCCACTTGATACCTTCTATAAAAAAAATATCATGATAGTACCAAAAATCAACCTTAACACATACAGTATTGTGTATCAATTTGTAACAAAAATTTTTTATAGTATAATAGTAAAATTCATGAATCATCTACGTATATACATACGTATATACATACTAATTTTTTTAATAGTAAGTTATCGCAATACAGAAATAGTTAGTAAGTTTTGTAACTAACCTCCCAACATTTGTGATTTGTTGTAAAAAATTTTGTTAAAAATTGACACACAATACTGTATGTGTTTAAGGTTGATTTGGTACTATATGATTAAACAATCGTAATAATGAATTTGAATTGTGATGACATTCTTGATCATAACTTGCTCATAGTCTTAATATTTTGATAACGGGTTATATAACATAGCACAGGTTTTTTACAGCTGCCACGCCTTGATTAGTGCATTAAGAGTATGTTGAGTGTAACCCGGATTTGTATAAGAAGAGCATCTTCCTGTATTGAAAATACAAAGCAAATTTCCAATTATATATGTAATTGTCAATTTTGTTTTGTATTCTTAACATTCCCTTTATGCAAATCCGGATTACACTCGATGTACTAATCGAGGCAGACAGCTATTAGACATCGAAAAAACTTGTGCTTTGCTATATTAGTTTTAGCATACTGATCACATTTAGGATATAACTATGTTTTATTTGCTAGTAGATCAAAACTACATACTATAAGATGAGTGACAAAAATCAGGTGATTTTCTAGGGAGGGGAGGGGGTAAAAAAAGTTGAAATTATATATAAGAACCTGACTTTATATATATTAAAAAATAGGGGGAGTAGGCCTCTGATAAAAAGTAATCAGGTGATTAATGATACTGCCCTAAGAATCGCTGAGAAACTTAGTGATTATCAGATAATCTGGGTAACAAAAATTTACAAAAAATGTAAAAATCTAGAAATCAATCATCTAAATTTTGATGGAATGTAATTTTTCTTGATATTTGCTAATATATTTATTATTTTTTTATTAATCTTATTTTTCTTTTTATCTATTGCAGAGCAATTGTTCTTGTACTTGTTCTTGAACTTGAGACCATTATACAAAGCACTTTCAAATTAGTGAAACATTTGATTGACTTTTTAACTATTTTTTTACCCAAAATATTTTGTGGTAAATTTACATTTCACGATTTTAAAAAGTTTTTTATATAATGAGTGATAATTATAAGGTATAATACATTAATATTTACTATTAGAAATTATAACAGATCAGTATAGTACGGATGTAGAATTGTATGGTATAAATTAATATTTTCGCAAATTAGAGTATGTAGATTAGTATAGTACACCCAAATTTTTAAAAAATCTGTACCATACTGATCTGGTATTACTGTAGAGTTAGAATTAGGTGAGCAATCCATTTAGTATAGGCCGAATTTTTAAAGAGCTGGGACATTAAGTAGATCATGTTTTCTGGTTATCCAGGTTCAAAAATTTTTTATATGGTGCGCCAAGTCACTTCTCATCAAATGGCGCCAAATTTGGCTAAATATATTCAAGGTACGCCAAATTTGGCTAGATATATCCAAGATGCGCCAAATTTAAATTTGGCTATATATAAAAATTTGTAACTCAGCCTAAATTATCTCCATCATAGTCCAAATACTATAGGTCATGTAATGTAAATAATTTTTATAAATTAGGGAAGTGCAGTAAATCACATAATTTCCTATGGGGGGTCCACCATCTATCACATCCTATATATATAGTCTAAATAGCCAATGATATTGAAGTGTTCGTCAAATATATTTTTTTAAAAAATTTTATTTTTCGATCGAATGTAAAAATCAAAAGTCAATTAATAAAAAGTTCTCCAATACTTACAAAAATTTTGTGTAAGTGTATTTTGATCTGCTGAATAAGGTTACTTAATCGATTTTAATCAATTTGCTTAGTAAAATTTAGACTTTACTATGTAGCAACGTTTGTTAATTGTGGGGCGAATATATTTTTTTAAAAAACTTTAATATTTCTGTCAAACGTAAAAATTAAAAGTCAATTAATAAAAAATCTCTAATACTTCTGAAAATTTTGTAGTAAGTGTATTTTGATCTGCTGAATAAGGTTACTTAATCGATTTTTTTCGATTTACTTAGTAAAATTTAGACTTTACTATGTAGCAACCTTTGTTAATTGTGGGGCAAATATATTTTTTTAAAAAATTTTAATTTTTCTGTCGAACGTAAAAATCAAAAGTCAATTAGTAAAATATTCTCCAATGCTTATAAAAATTTTGTCATAAGTGTATTTTGATCTGCTAAATAAGGTTACTTAATCGATTTTTTCGATTTGCTTAGTAAAATTAGACTTTACTATGTAGCGACTTTTGTTGATTATCAGTTTCACGCCAATTTTATGTAGATCGAATATATGTAACGCCAATTTTGATATAAATTATATATAACAACAAGGTGCCAATTTTATAGCTTACATAATAAATTGTATAAATTTTTTAAATTTTAATGTCATATAATTTTAATATTTGGACTTTTTAAAAAATTTTAACCGATAAGTTTGATAGAGCTAAAGATAAAAATTTATTTTTATCGGTTATTTATTAGATAAATCTTTGAACTTTATAGTTATAAGATTTTAAAAACGCAATCAGAATTTGATGAGAAGTGACTTGGCGCACCATAGGTTATAAAAAACAATTTTATTGCTTTATAAAATTTTTAAATTTTTATTATATTAAAGATTTTTGAAACTTACATATAATATATATTTTATAAACTTTTATAAGTTTATATTTTGTAAATATTATACAAGTTTACACAATTTTTTATGTAAGTTTATATATTTTTTATATAATATAAAAACTTTTGAAAGTTTATGCACAGATATTTTTGCTGATATAAGAGTCATCACATATCTGTAAGCTTTTTAATTGAATTTTTTACAGTAAATTATGATAGACATTAAGATAATACAAATACAAACTAATATACTGTTTGCTGCAATAGCCTGTAAGTTTTTTAATTGAATTTTTTTAGTAAATTATGACAAACACAAATGATAATACAATAAAACTTAACTTTAATTATATATTGTGTATTATTGCAATAGTGGTAAGTTTTTTAAATGAATTTTTTACAATTGACACCAACAATAATGCCAATATAAATCAATATTACTTTAACTATTGTACTGTTTGTTAACACAATAGTCTGTTAGTTTTTAAATAATGCTTTATAGTAAACTATTCTAAACATCAATAGTAATAGTAGCATGAAGTAATATATTTTAATAAGGGTGTGGCGACTTAGGGAAGTTGGTAAGTTGTCACCCCAAGTGGCAGGTCTAGAGTTCAAATCCTACTGATGATACTTTGAAAAAATAGATCTGTGTTCTGGTAACTGTTTCCTGTCGATCAGTTGGGTACATTACCTGTAGTCCTTGGTTACTATCTCAAATGGGAGCATCCGGGCGAAGTTGTGTCTCATGATACAGACAAATCCAAGAAACTGGAGAAACAAAAACCCATTTGGCAAGACCCGAGTAAGGAGGTAGCAAAGACTTTGACGGTGCTACCAAAACCGGAATATTGAACCGGAGCTAAAGAACCGGATGCTGACCTCAGGGACAAGGTCTACCAATCTGGCTGCCGGATCAGGTACCGGAAGAAAAGGACCTATGTTATAGAAGTAGGTACCAGGGGGAGAAAAACCATAATGGCACCTAATGCCGGGTAGAACAACCCTTCCGGGTCAACTGGATTGGAAGTCTGAGCAAACGGTAAAGGACCGGTAAGAAAGTGATTGCAGGGTATCTTAGACTGCAAGTTGTTCGCCTCGGTGAATGCGTAAGTTACCGAAGAGTAGGTGAATACCTAGTGAGACAGGTACCGCTCTACCAAGTTTCCTGTTGAGGATAAGTTAGATTGTATCTTTGGGTATAAGAAGGAGTCCTAAGGTATCTTACGAAAAAAGACCCGGGTGTCTGAACTGACCACTTAGATAATGCAAGCATCCGGCAAATCGGTTAAAAGTCTAAATGGAAAACTGAAGATTAGAGGGTTTAAATAGGCAATTCTTGTAGTTGGGTTGCAGGTATGGCATTTAGTGTAGAACCTTCGGGTGGACTACTTAAATTAGACACCAAAAGTGTACGTGTGGCTAGTTGTACTCTCATCCATGTAGAATTCAGATGCATAAACCGAATAAAGTATGTGCCCCAAAACAGGCACTTTGAAATCGAAAAAAATAATATATTTTAATTATTACTGTATCACTACAAGTCTAAAATTTTTTATTAAATTTTTTACAAAAATATTTTCATTTTATGCACGTATAGTATGTACATATATACATATTTAGCTTATAATTTTAATATTATAACTAAATCTATTATAACCAATTAGCAAGAAATTTTCTGTTTCTGGTTTTAGCGCAACTATGTTGCGCAGCTATCTTAGGGGAGTAACAAAAAATCAGGTGATTTTTTAGGGGGGGAGGGGGGTAAAAAAAGTTGAAATTATATATAAGAACCTGACTATTTATATATTGAGAAAAAGTGAGGGGGGTAGGCCTCTGATAAAAAATAATCAGGTGATTAATAACACTGCCCTTATTTTAATAATAAAATAGCTTTGTAAAAAACATCTTTTTAAAAAACTAAAGTTGTATAATGCTACATTGCACTCAGTATTGGGCTTACTTATAAGTCCAGTAAAATTGAACTTGAACTAGACTTATAAATTGGTCTACTAGATCTATAAGTCCAGTAGTCCAGTTTATAAATTCTGTAAAGTGAACTTTTGGTTCAAAGCCCAACACTGATTGCACTATATTACACTAAAAAAATTATTCTTTTAATAGTTAAAGTACTATCTACTCTATAGTAAGATATAATAAAAGTATATTTTACTGTTTAATTTGCAAAGTTTAATATATATTTTTCTGTTTTTTTCTTATTTTTTATTATTTAAATAATTAATTTGTTAATTTTATTATAATCTTTACAAACTATTTTTAAAAAATGTATATTTTTCAAAAAATATTTAATTTAATAAAAATTGGTTTATTATGTATAATAATAGTTTTGTTAATTATATAAGAGAAGTAACAAAAATCAGGTAATTTTTTAGAGAAGAAAGGGGATAAAAAAAGATGAAATTATACAGTTGACTTTCTCTATACCGAACTGCATATTCTGGGGTTTTTGTTCAATATAAAGTGAGTTTGCTTTATAAAGTATGCTCTCTATACTGAACAGTACCAGGAATGAATACAACTAGGAAAACGAATACCCGTTAGTGTCCGAAGCCAAGAATAAATATCGGGCTGATCCGTGTCGATCTCTATAGCTGATTGGCTGCACGTGACTGGAATCCAACACAAAATCGTGTCCATTGCTGTACTATAGAGTCCTTGCTATGCTTCGGACAATAAGTGCATGGTTTTACACTGTTTGGAGTGGGATTTGTCTGCAAAATCTTAAGTTTGATTGGTCCGCATGACTTATTCGTCAAATTTTGGTTATTTTTCATGCATGATTTCATCACGCCATTATTCTTCATATGCGAATTTATTACGCCTTATATCAGTATTCTTATATGGTATAAATTGACAAATATATAATTATAGTTTATTGTTTAAATATAACAATAAGACTACAACATAAGAAATATCATAGCTGCAATAGCTAATGATACTAAAAGCAAGAATTTTAGACGCAAAAATTAGGAACCTGTTGCAAATTAATTTGTTTATTTACTTGATATTTGGCATTTTTCATTTTTTTCATAGGATTTTTTATTGGGTTGATTAAATGATAATCACTGATCATTAAAGACAATAGCGAAATAATTTTTGGATAATTAATGATTAATTATATAATGCATCATAAACTTTGTTTAATTCGCTAATGCAAGTCAATAAAGTTTTGTACCTTGCTTGATACCAAAAAGACCAAGTAAAATTTTTACTTAAGTTCCCAAATATCAATAGATTGAAATTATATTATTATATAAGAGAGCAATAATTAATATGTTTGATAATTTTGGTCATATATAAATTATGGATTAGAAAATAATATACAGTAGTATACAGTCAACTCTCTCTAATCTGAACTGCCGGGACTGCTTTTTTTTACTATGTAAAAATTTGGAAAAGTTCAGTTTTCAAAAAGTTATATATAGCTTATCCAAACTTTATAATAAAATTTAAAAATGTTTTAGCAGTTTTTGTTTAGTTTAGAGAGAGTTTAATAGTGTTCAGTTTAGTGTGGTTCAGATTAGAGAGAGGTGACTGTATTAATATAGCAAAATAACTTTATTTAATTAATTTGTAAAATATGATAAAATCATTTAAAAAGATATTTTGTCACTTAACATTCGATAATTTGATTGAATAATATAATCATAATTGGGCACATTAAATGTTCAATCTTGTACTGATTCAAGACAAGAATTATCTTAATACCGGTATATGAAAATATTAAAGTAAATTAACAAAATGATCAGATGTTACTTGCATAGAAAAAAAATACTTATTAATATAATATTGTTAGCATTTACATGCCTGTCAAATACTTAAAAATTTATAAACTATATATTTAATAAAACAAAATATAAAAAGTAAAGTATACTACTAGTATCGGGTTGTTTCCAAGTTAAAATCAAAAAAAAAATTTTAATTGGTAAAATGTTATAGTATAAAAGTTTTATATATATTTTATAAGCACAATAAAATTATATATGTATATAAAAAAAACCTGCTAGCAGGAAAAAAAATTTTTAGAATGTGGCGACTTAGAGAAGTTGGTAAGTTGTCACCTCCAAGTGGCAGGTCTAGGGTTCAAATCCCACTGACGACGCTTTGAAAAATAGATCTGTGTTTCGGTAACTGTTTCTTGTCGATCGGTTGGGTACCATATATTCCCAAAAATAAGCTACTCCGAAAATAAGCTACCCCCTAATTTTTTTTAAAAATCTCAAAAAACGCGTTGGCAGTTGCTACATATAAAACTTTTTTTTCTACTAAGTAAACTTCAAAAGTTCGATTAAGTAAAGTTGTTTAGCACATCAAAATACATCTATAGTAAAAATTTGGTGTCATTTGGACAACATTTTATTAGTACGTTTTTCAATTTTTTCAAAAACGGCTATACGTTGAAAATAAGCTACCCCACGTTTTTTCGTATAATTTTTGGCCCAAAAAAGGGGGATGGCTAAAGCCATGTACCCACGTGATTTTTTGAAATTTTAGTTAAAATTCGTATTAGAGTCTGTTTAGCATTAGGGTCGGGTTAGGGTTAGAATCAATATAGATAAAATTACCTTCCCGACATTTTTTATTAATGGCCCAAGTTAGGTTTAGAATGCCATTTTTATGTTTTTGCGTTTTTTTTTGTTTTTTGACTTCTTCGGGCTGATCTGTGTAAACAAAATTTCGCGACTCCGTTTGGTTAATTTACACAAAAATGTCACATGGGTACATGGCTTTAGACGACCCCCAAAAAAGGTAGCTTATTTTCGGGAATATATGGTATATTACCTGTAGTCCTTGGTTACCATCTCGAATGGGAGCTTTCGGGCGAAGTTGTATAACATGACACAGACAAATCCAAGGAACCGGGGAAACAGAAACCTATTTGGCAAGACCCGAGTAAGGAGGTAGCAAAGATCTTAAAAAGTGCTACCAAAACAAGAATAATGGACCGGAGCTAAAGTACCGGACGTCGACCTCAGGGACAAGGTCTACCAACCTGGCTGCCGGATCGGGTACCGGAAGAAAAGGACCTATGCTATAGAAGTAGGTACCAGGGTGAGAAAACCCATAGTGGTACCTAATGCCAGGTAGATCAACCCTTCCGGGCCAACTGGATTGGAAGTCTGGAAAAACCGGGAAAGGACCGGTAGAAAAGTGATGGTGGGTACCGGGGTTGGAGCGAACCTTATAAGGGCAGAAGTAGGTAATGGTAGCGGTTGGGTATTTCCCGACTGCAAGTTGTTCACCTCGGTGAATGCGTAAGTTACCGAAGTGTAGATATTATCTGGGTAGGACAGAGACTGCTCTACCAAGTTTTATGCCGAGAATACAGAATTAAAATGGGTCCTAAGAATGATGGATAAGCATTCGGAACTGGCTGACTGACTGCTTATGTAACGGGCCTGTTCCAGTAATACATAATGTGTTGGCAGAAGGAGCAGGGATCAGAGGGTTTAAATAGGCAATCCCCTAGTCGGGTTGCAGGTATGGCAGTTAGTGTGGAACCCGCGGGGTAACCTTCGGGCGGACTACTTAAATTAGACAACCAAAAGTTGTACGTGTGGCTAGTTGTATCCTCATCAATGTAACAAATGCAGGTGGCCCTTAGTGGGACACTGACCCAAATATCTTGAATAAAAAATTTCTCAGTCCCAAGGCGGACACTTTAAAAAAAAAAATTTTTATAAAATTAAAATTTAGAATGGTAAGCCTTCAGTAAACCAAGATTTTAAACACAAAACAGCCCGAACTGTTTCATTATCAAGAGAATTTCGTGATTTAGTAACTGTTAATCCAGCTAAGCTAAATAGTTGTTTATATAGAATACTAGTAGACATAATAGCTAGATAATCTTGTATTTACTTATAGGCATTGTTTGGAACATGAGTTTGAGGCAAGATAATAGTTAATTTAGTCAAATGCAAATCATTAAAAATCCTCGGCTAAATTAATCATTAGCTTGTTTCAAACTCGTGTTCCAAAATAATGCCCATAAGGCATTATTTCGCATACAAATTGTAAATCAACTGATCACACTATTGCTGTCATTAATAAATTTCTCTATTTATTAATATTAGGGGGCTTCCAGAAATTAGCTAATTTTTTTTTACTATGAGCCCACCTTACCCCTATTCCACCCACCCCCACCAGATACTCCAATCAACCAATCAGATTTTACGATTATTAAAAAGTTAGATATAATATTTAATTGTAAATACCTTTTGATTTACTGGGCCAATTTTAATGATTTAACCACCAAAATGATCAGCTCAATGAGAGGATTTTAGCAAACCAAAATTATTAAATCTAATCACTGGTTCCTAAGATCAGAATAGATATATGTTAGGGCAGTGTCATTAATTACCTGATTATTTTTTATCAGAGGCCTACCCCCCTATTTTTTAATATATGTATAGTCAGGTTTTTATATATAATTTCAACTTTTTTTGACCCCCCAGAAAATCACCTGATTTTTGTTACTCCCATTACTATAAAAGTTTTATAATTTATAAACCATTTATAGTAACACAAATTTGTTTCGATCTTTGAATCTTGTGATTGCATTTTTATGATTTTGGGCTTGCTAGAATCCTCTCATTGAGCTGATCATTTTGGTAGCTAAAGTATCGAAATTGGCCCAGTAGATCAAAAGTTATTAACAATTAAAAATTAATTTTCAATTGTTAATAACTTCTGATCTACTAGGCCAATTTCGATGATTTAACTACCAAAATGATCAGTTCAATGAGAGGATTCTAGCAATCCCAAAATCATAAAAATGCAATTACAGGATTCAGAGATCGGAACAAATTTGTGTTACTATAAATAGTTTATAAATTATAAAACTTTTATAGTAATATATATTTATTCTGATTTTAGGATCCAGTGATTAGATTTAATAATTTTGGTTTGCTAGAATCCTCTCATTGAGAGGATCATTTTGGTAGTTAAATCATTAAATTTGATCCAGTAAATTAAAAGTTATTAATTATTAAATATTGTTAATAAATTTATATTTTGGTCAAAAATAATTTTGTAACTTTGGCCAAAATTATAAAATTTTGGCCGGAATTATACCTGATACTTCAGCTGACCCACCCACCCCCTAAAATTAGCTGATTTCTGGAAGCCCCTTTAACAACAGCCCGTTCTCATTATATATTAAATGTGGTTTAAATATTGTTTAACAAACTAAAGGGTTTGTAATTGAATTTTAACCAAAAACAATATTTAATAGTTGTTTCAAAATGCATATTATTATAATAATATTAAGTTTATTTGATATTTACTATTAGGACCAATGGTCCTTTTGGTCTGTCCTATATATGAGGACGAAAGCATTTCGGGTTCTAAAACCCTAAATTAAAATTTGAAGACAAAATTGTTTTTGATCTATTTTACTTAAAAGACGAAATTATTTGATACTTTTTTGGAATAGATGAAATTATAAAGAACATATCTATATAAATTTTATTTGCTCTTCCTTATAAAAAATTTTAATTTTCTCTAATGAAGATGAAATAGACCTTTTTCAAAAATCAATTTCGGTGGTATTACTAGTCCATCCTAAAAAAGACCGGACTGGTCCAGTTCCTGAATGGACAGGACAATTAACAGCCCTAGTTTGACTTATTAGCCTTTTGTCACTCAACCATACACAAATATGACAATGGAATACACATATAGGATTTCGCCTCGCTGCTCACGTGGTCACCAGTCATTCCTAGCATTGCTAAACCAGTCTTATATCTACCTCTTTTTCTTCGATATCCGAGCTGTATAGTCGGGCTATCGAAGCACTAATTTCGATATCCAGGCTGTGCACCTGGGCTATCGATCACATCTATAACTTCCAAATACCCCAATACTAAATGCTCCCACCCAGCCCTATAAGAAAAATGGACCGTAAAGGTACAGGTTGGCTGAGTAAAGACATGGGTTTTGGTTGCACAGATTAAACTCGTATTTGGTACATAGGAGGCTTGGATTGGCACAGATTTTTGGCCTATGGTGGACCGTATGCCTGTACAAAATAGACCGTTAATAGCTCAGGTTTTCAACACTTTACTAGTCTAAATGGTACAGGATTTGGCCAGGTAATTAACATGAATTAACGTGTTATAAAAAAAATATACATACAAGTAGATCAGTGTTGTTGACCAGAAGCTGGAACTTCACTGAACGTCCAGATAATTCCAGTGTTCCAGTGGTTCTAGTGAAGTTTTCACTGGAAGGGATTATTTCACTGGAACCAATATAATATTAGCCAATCAAAATACGAATAAGAAGTAATAGATATTACACGGGCTATTGTGAATATCATGAGTTAGCACGGCAAAGTCGTGGTAACACATGATATTCACGGCACACATGTAATATCTGATATATTTCACGGTTCCTATGCCCATAACTTCGTCATACATACATTGTATATTTTATGCTTTAAATGATCTGCAAGATTAAATCTTTAGATCTCTTTTTTTTGGTTTAGATCTTTTGTTATTTTTTATTTCAGGTTTTTCAAACTTTATTTAACTTTTTTTATTTCGTTTAATTTTTATTTATTTTTTTTTTTTGCATTCAGTGATCTTGCCTTTTTTTATTATGAACTATGCAGTCTAGCTACCTTGTACAAGTACAAAATATGACTATTAGCGTTCTGTGTAAAAAAGACTCTCCAAGCGATAACTAAGTTACCTGCCCAAAGCGATCCACTATACCAACTATTCGTCACAATCCGGTCTCAGAATTTACTTTCCGATTTTAATCTGTCAATCACCAACTGGTGTTGGATGCCATATCAAAACCGCCTTTCTTTTCTTAAAATTTTAACTTCTTCACAAAGAGCACATAAAGAAAAAAGGGAAAAGATAAAAACAAAAACAAAAAGAAAATGACAAAGTATAAAAGGGAAAAAACAAAAAGAGGGAAAAAGGAAAAACGAAAGAAAAGAATAAAACAGAAAAAGAGAAAAAGAAAGAAAACAAAATAAATCTAGATAGATATAGTTAAAGTCTATACTAAACTCGTAAAAATTATACAGCACAGTCTCTATGATCTCAGCGCTGTATTACAATAAAGAATGTAACTACATAACCCTACATCTTCTACGAGGTCGAGATCCACTAAGCGAAAATTTATTTAATCTCATCCGTCTGACATTAGTCCTTCGCCAAAAACGTGGTCACCTGGCAGCATTGCGAGCACATGACTTCTCGTAACTTCATGCACTAGAGTTTCCATTCTCAGATGTAAACAATGTTGATCTTCTGGAGGGGGTAAGCCGAAATCGCCACTTTTTAGAAAAATTTTTGAGAAAGGAGTGTGGGTTCTTCTTTATCAACTTCATATGCCCTTACTTTCACCTTATGGTGGACACCCCAAGAAGGCTTTTCCTACTACCGGTGAGTGATAAACTCTGAACTTGTCGGCAGACAGTCTATTAACTTTGTCTCTAAACGACAAGTGCCGCAAAGCGGTGAGTGATAAACTCTAAGACTACTAGCAAGATAGTCAATTAACTCTATCCCTAAATAATAGCTGCCGCCGTAGGACCTATGTAAGTATGTTTTCAGTTCATACAAAATTAATACTAAAGTTTTTGCAGAATATGTGTACAAGTGATTGTCAGGGAGAGTTGTAATTTTTATTTATTTAATTTTTATTTATTTGTTTGTTTTTTTTGTTGTTATATAAGTTTATATTTCTTTTTTTATTTATTTATTTATTTTTTTGTTAAAACATATATATCAATAATATTTATCTTCCTTTTTTTTTATAATTATAGTAGAATTGGTGGTGGCTTGACTTTGAACCGCTTTGCCACTCTTGTTTTTTGGCTAGTTGCACCATACTTTCAGTTTCTTTGCCTTGGTGTTGGTGTAAATTGCGCCTAGTTTGTTGCCAGTGTAATTTCGTTAGTGTGCCATGCTCATAGTGTCATTGTTTAGATGTCGTGTGAATTGCTGTTGGTCTGTGTGGTAACGATGTGTATTCACTGGACGGTATAAGTTGTTTATTTAGTGTTAGAGTTAGTGTTTAGAATTGTGATAGGGTTAGATTGGGTTGTTTTAGTTAGATTATTTTAATTAGGGTTAGGGTAGTTTATCAATAATTATCGTTATGAGTTATTATTATTAATATATTTATTAATTAATAAATTTTAAAATGATACTACTTATCGAAAACCCAAATAATTACTTAGAAATTTTTACAAGAGCTTTATTAAATGTTGAAGAATAAAGTTACACTTTAAAATTTCTAAAAATTTAAAAAAATTTAATTAGTTAAAGTAAAAAAAATCAACACAAGACCAAAGTTTAATAAAATTCTTGCAAAAAATCAAGCATAACTGTTTAGAAATGACTTTTGTGAAAAGTTTTCATTAAAAAAAATTCGAAAAATAAGTGCAATATCAAAGGTGCATCTTTTAGAAATTTGTTGTTCTTTATAATTAAATAAAGTAATATTATATTTTAATCGATTATTTTAATTTCATTGATTGAAATCTGATTATAGTAAAATTACTAATTTTGCTAACATAGTTTTGATTTACTTAATTGAGATACCACCCTAGTACGTACAGTACATACCTGAATGATTAGTCTCAAATTACAGGCTGTGAGAATATTTACACGCACGATGTATGAATTGTAGAATATAGTACACTATATAGTTATATAGTTAGTTAGTATGTACATTAGGTTCGTACTTGGGCTATTGCTAAATTTATATAAATGACAGTGTAATGGAATCTTATTATAGTAAAGCTTCCAGTATTGGCTTTGTGTTAGTTGAACTTGAACATATACAAGTTAATTTTTTTTTGACTTGCCGGATCCACTGGACCCCACTGGACCCCACTGGAACTTCCATCCAGTGGTAAAAAAAAAGTGGCTAGAAGGGTCTAGTGCCAACTTATCACTGGAACCTATATATGTTCCAGTTACACCTAGTTAGTTCCAGTAACCCTTCCAGTTCCAGTGATCTTCACTGGACCGGTCCAGCAACAACACTGAAGTAGATTACATAAATTTATATCAACAATTAATACAATATAAACAAACTGATAACTGCTCATATATCAAAATTTTGCAAGGAATTTTTTTTGTTAAGACACCCAGAGCAGTTTTATTAGTGAAATTATGAGATATCGCAATTTTTTAAAAAAAATCGTATATTGATCTTTCACTCTTCATGAAATGAGCCAACATGTACCACCTTCGACATGTATCATTCTGTGAAATGAAAGTGCTATTACGTATGACGTGTCATAACATGCCACTTCCCCTGTACCACTTTTTATCATGATATTCCGTCAACAGCTCTATATGTACCACTCCAACCATGCTATTCTGTGGATTCCAAACAAAACCTATACCACACTCCAGACCACTTTTTTTATAGAGCCGTAGTGAGTAGGCGAGTACTAACAACAAAGTCTATGCACTAATATTTCTCTATAACCAATAACCAATACTATATACTTACTCAGAGGTACCAGAATCTCTTATGTAAAATCTCATCCTTACTCATTTTCCATACACATAAAATTCATCACCAATACCTCATGCTTACCATGCAGCAACCCTCATAATGGACACAGTTCACAGTCTTGTAATAAAAAAATGCTACGTGACTTCGTTCACACATCTTGTTCCATACAATACCTCATTATTGCTCATTTCCTTCTCATAAATACCCATCACTAATATTTCAAACCAATAATTCTTATGCAATATCTCATCCTTGTACACTTTTTATACCTATAATATCGATACTAAACCTCATACTACTATGCATCAACTCTATGTCATGAACCCAGTTGACAGTCTCATGACAAATGGATAGCATCTCAATACCTCATACTAACCAGTCATCAATCCTACATCATACTTTACAGAAACTTACAAATTAGCAACTTTAATACTACTTGCATGTACTTTACAGAAACTTATAAATTTTTGACAATGCTGTCACGATATAGTGACGATGTTATCTCAAGATAACCACGATTCTGAAAAAATTTTGTGGCGATTTATAATGCTACAATATTTTTACCTTATAGCTGTTACATCGTAACTATAACTCAAAAATCTAGTAATGATTTTGTTAAGATTCCATAACGATTTTAGTAATAAAATTGTTATGATATTATGACGATCTTACTACAACTACACAAAAATCAAGTAACAATTTTGTTAAGATCCCATAAAGATTTTAATAATAAAATTATTACAATATTAAGACGATCTTACTACAACTACACAAAAATCGAGTAACGATTTTGTTAAGATTCCATAACGATATTAATAACAAAATTGTTACGATATTACGACGACTTTATTACAATTTTTATTAGATCTGGTGACTATTTAATTGTCAAGTTGCCACGATTTCTTTATTACAATCTTATTACAATCTTATTACAATCTTATTACAATTGTTATTTGATTTTGTGACAATTTAATTGTCAAATTGCATGATTTCTCATTGCGATATTATAGCGATATCATAGCAATTTTATTATGATTGTTATTAGATTTGGTGACAATTTGAATGTCAAATTGTAATAACTTCGTGTTAATATAAAATTATAATACGTATTTAGAAAATTATGATAATATGCCTTAACATAGAAACTCAATAAGCCCTATAAGGAAAATGTATCGGATCAGCACGAGCTTTTGTGGCATGGGTCAAGATCCGGATTTGTACGTGTATGTTCTGAGTTGGTACGAATTCGGTGGTCCGTGTGGGACTATATGCCCGTGCCAATTGGACTGTAAATTGGATCATTAACCATAATTGCTATAACAAATTTGAACCGCAGATCTTTGATTTTGATTTGCTAACGGCTGAGGATCTTCAAAATTTTGGCCCACATTACAAAATTGTTTACTAATCTCTGGCCAGAATTAACTTTTAATTTTTCATTACAAAAATAGAAATTTTTAAAAACCTGCATTATGCCCAGAAACATTAGTAAAACTATGAGCAATTCCGGCCTAATTTTTGTTCATCACTCTTAGTCAATCAAAATTGAGAATCTACCAGTCCAATTTTGTTGCGGCTGCTATGAATCACTACTGCAGCGATTTGTAGCTTAATATATTTGAGATTCTTACGTCACGAGTAAGGAATCAAAGGATTAATTTACTACAATGTCACAAGATTCTTATGTCATAAAGATCAATTTTATTAATTGTTATCCTAATTAGTAATAACAATAGATTACGTGTATTATTAAGGGCGTCTACTTTTATCACCTGATTTCAGTTTATTAGTAGCCCTTACCCCCCCTAGATATGAAAATTATCAGGTCTTATATATAATTTCCAAAATTTTTGACCCCCCCCTAGAAAATCAGATGATAAAAGTAGGCTCCCTAAGTATATATATAAGGGGTTCTAACTATTAATCGATTATCTCTTCTTCTTATACTTGTTATCTTGGAGAGTATAGATCGATTAGAGTCTTTTGGGGATAAGAATGTGTATCTTAAAGGTTAATTTACAATCAGAGAAACTTAGAGTCAACACTTCTACTCGGATTTTGAAGGTTGAAGCTCTACTTGGGTTATACCATGATATAACAGTTTATCACAATAATACAAAAAAAGTATTTGAATAATTTATTGGGAACAACAAGATAAGTAAAACTACTGGAGTACTATTTCGAAGTTTTATTCAACTGAGTTCTGTCTTTATTTAGGCGAAAGGAGCTTCGCTTTTATACTTTTTTTACAGGATATGTAATTACAGGTTTTTTTTGATAACATTTAAACGCTAAAAGAACTATAGGTTCCAAAGAGCAGATAGGTCTTAAGGGTCGTATGGTTACTTAGGTCATAAATATCTTTATGGCCTAAGTGCCATAAATAGAAAAAAGATAGTTAAGGGAATATTATGTAATTACTATTTTTAGAGTTTAACGTTATATACATAACTAATTCTGATAAAAATATTAAGTTATAAGGTAATAAATTAAAAAATAAAAATTAGTCCCGGGAACCCCGCACACCATGCCATTTCGTAAAACATGTATGTACATGCTACACAACTCGTGCCATTTCGTACAATTCTGAATCCAACCGGTACCACTTTTCTTGTAGAGTCTAAACTTGATATAATTATTTTTTTTTACTTCAATTAAATAGACATATAGAATTAGAATAACAAAATTTCCATCGATTTTAGATAGATAGTTATCGAGATCGAGATATCTTTGCTCAATTTTGGAAAAAAATTTGCTGCAGCTTTGTTTTGATAGTTATTCAAGTTGAGTGAAGATTTCTTAACAAACATCTAACTAAAATCAATAAAAATTTTTTTTATTCTGATTCTTTATGTCTATATTATTAAAGTAAAAAAAAAATTATACCGAATTTAGATAGTGGTTGTTGAGATATCCTTATTAGAAGTTTGAAAAAATTAATTAATGATTGATTAATTTTGTCAATCATAATGTGACGGTTCAAGTAGAATCTAACTTTAGCGACAATCGTATGTATTAAATTTTTTAAATGAGCTTTAACTAAATTTGGCGATATTTTAATTTGTAAAACTGGTTATTAATATAATAAATGCTATCGATTAAAAAAAAGTGATATAAAAATTATGTTTCTTTCAAAAAGTGTACTTTTAGTTATGTTTAAAAAATGATTACAATATCTTATATGTAAATAAAGAAAGTTAATTTTTTCGATATTATTAAAAAATCTTTCTAATTATGGTTTGATTTACTTCGCACTTGCTCACATGATCCCTGGTTTACCAAAATGCAAGCCTTCATATCTCTTGTTAGTAATTACTTATATTCTTTTTTGACATCTTTGTTATATGAAGCCCTTTCTACTAGTAAAATTTAAAAGATTCACCATGTTGAATAGCATTTGAATGTTATTCAAACTGCTTTTCAAATTGCCATTCAACACTAACACATGATTTCACAAAAATTCATGTTCGAGAAGTTGTGTGATAATGTTAAATTGCATTCGAATTGTGCCATTCAACATGGTGAATCTTTTAATCTTACCATATTCTCAGCTCTTAGTTTCACTAGTTATCAGCAAACTTCCAAGCCTCAAAAATCCTCCAAGCCAACAACTTCATTTAACTAGTTCTCTAGTCAAGTTCCAACTCTCTAAACGAGTTCTGGTAGTCAAACGGCTAATAGTCGATTAAGACCAAGTCTAAGATATAAAAAATTTTAATTATATATTTAGAATACTTGTCCAAGTCACATTTATGCCTCAGTTAAAGCCTAAATTATATTGTAATTTTTTTTTTAAAATATATATTTCATAGAAAGTTAAATGATCGAACTTGTTTATATTCTTTATAAACGCATACCCTCTATAATTGCGCCCTATGTCTTGGTTACAACTAATAATACCACTTATAAAACCAAATTCAATATAAAATTATATATTCTAATTCGATATATCTAATAAGTTACAACGATTGTTTTGCTATACATATTTTTTTGCGTGTTAAATTTCATGAAGTCAAAATTGTATAAAAATTGTAATTTTCATAACAAATTTTTTTTTAAAAAAAATTATAATTTTAGCTTGCCGAATTTTTTTTTTTTAAAAAAAATTAGTAATTTTAGCATGACGATTTTTTTTAAAAAAAATTATAATTTTTCGCGCCGAATTTAATTTTTCTAGAAAAAATTGTAATTATCGTTGACGAATTTTTTTTTAAAAAAAATTGTAATTATCATTGACGAAATTGTTTTAAAAAAAATTGTAATTTTAGCATAACGAATTTTTTTTTAAAAAAATTGTAATTTTTGCATGATGATTTTATTTTATCGTAATTTTTTATAACGAATTTTTTTTTAAAAAACAAATGTAATTTTAGTATGACGAATTTTTTTTTTAAAAAAAAATTGTAATTTTAGCATGACGATTTTTTTTTAAAAAAAAAATTGTAATTTTTCATAACGAAGGTTTTGGAATTTTTTTTTTATAAAAGAAAAACTTTTTGTATTTGGAATTTTTTCTTTATAAAAGAAAAACTTTTTGTATCTTTAGCATATAATTTTTTTTTAGAAAAATATTACTTTCGAAAAATGTTTCCAAAAAAAAGAAAAGCTGATACTCAAGACGAAGCATCTTTCTCAAACACAGCACAACAATCACAATCTTCATCATACCCCGTTCAACAATCACAAACCTCTGTTCAACAATCACGTTCCAAATCTCGAGAATTACATCCCATCCAATCCGACTCAACCATCCCAATCATTCAACCCGTCCCATGCACCCCAACCATCCAACCAAACCCAATCATCCAACCCATCCCCATCCCATCCACCCCATTCATCCAACCCGTCCCAACCATCCTATCCGTCCAACCTCACCAATTCTACTTTCAACTCATTCCACCCATTCATCAATACCAATACCAAAGTTCACCTATCCCCGGTATAATTTTATTAACATCTATAAAAGAATCAAGCTTTTATTAACTTCATAGCGACTATATCGTTACGATATCGTCGCTGTGAAGTTAATAAAATCTTGATTTAAATTTTTATTAATTAGTTAAAATTATTTTATTTATAGCTTTTAGTAACTTCATAGCAACGATATCGTTACTATATCGTTGCTATGAAGTTACTAAAAGTTTGATTTAGAATTTTTATTAAATTTATTTTATTTATATATATTTTTTTCTTATAAATTAAGATCTTAATACAGCGTTAAATTTCCTAGAACATCATATTAATAATGATGGGTCTGCAACACTTGCGGCATTAAGAACTCGTTTTGGTCTTTTTCATAATGATCTGTTAAACGATAGTGTCGATGCTATAATGACAGTTATCTTCCCGAATACGTCGAAAAGATCTAGATCGGTGACTCCTATTTTACCGTGATCGTCAAGTGCTGAAAACTTGAAGTTTTCGGCCAAAAGCTTCAAGTTTTTGGCACTTGACAATTGGTCTTCACCACCAGCTTCGGTTGAGCCTCGTGACGACTATGAATTTGAGTTGCACAAGGATGGCTTGAACCTTCCCCTGGCATATTACGAAAATGGGAAGTTCCCATTTGTTCCTCGTCATTCTCACGACATACCTGCGTCGTTCACAAAAAATGGAAATCCCATAACTTCAACAAAATTATGTGATGACTATGCAGTCCATAAGGTAATAGTCATTTATTTAATTATATTTTGGCTAGAGTAACCAGACCCCTGTGATTTCGAGAAATTTTCATTGTTTGAACAATAAAAAATTCCCAAATCACAGGAGTCTGGTTACTTACTGGTTACTCTAATATATGGTAATGAGGTTAAATAGTTGTTATATAATTTTGTTTTTTGTGTGTTATACCTGATTTTTTAGCCTCATTACTATTTATAGGTAATGTTATTTAATAATGGTTAATGAATTATTACTAAACATGGTAACTTTTATTATATAATTTAGGCGTTTTCAAAATGGGTTGCCGAACTTTTTCAAAACGAATTGTATGCGTTGTTTATTCATTGCAGAAATCTCGACGATGCAAAATCAAATGCAATAATCAAGAAATTTATTAAAATTTTGGTTTCTGAAATAGGGGACCAAGATTTTGATGACGCGGCATCAAAATTTCGGACTACCTTTACTGAGTGGCGGCACGTTCTTTGGCTTAAAATAAATAAGTTGTACAATATTTTGTATTCTAGGGCAAAAAGGTAATATAATTATTAATTATTACTTATTAATATTATTTTATTATTTTTTTTAATACTAATATTAATGTTTATTGTTTAGTTATGAAATCAATGACCTTTTTGCGAATTTAACTACAAATGATGTGCAAAAAGTGTGGCACCAATTTCTTGTCAATATTGACATCGAAGCAATTCATGGCGAGTCTAATGGCTCAAATGATTTTGAACTATCACTTCTTAATGTAGTACATGTTGGTATCTGGGTGGTAAATTTTTATGATCCAAAAGATGCCCAATCGTTATTTTATAATTTAAATAATGATTTATATACGGTCAATTTAAATGTTTTAACCATTAGTGGTTGGAACGTTGCAACATCTATCGACTTAAGTTGATACACTTTTCATGGTAACAAGGGTGCCGATTTTAAATAGTTTTTTTTCTTTAATAGTTTTTTTTTTTGCTTTGTTTTTGTTTTTTTTTAGTAGTTTGTGAAAAAATAGTTAAAATCAATTAAATGTTTTTTTGATGCTTTTTATTAAAAATTTTGAATGTATCGTATAAAATATTAATTATCGGTTTTGAAAAAATCAAGACGAAGAAACTAATTAATTGAAGATTAACCAAATCTTAAGACTTTTATTAAAATGTTTTATATTATTTGCTAATTAATTGGTACTAGATGTTTAAGTAAAAATGTTCATGCCCCGAAAACTCTTTACAAACACTAACCTAACGTGAAAAAATTTATTATAAAGCCTTACAAAATTTAAAAACATAATAATACGATAGGTGCAACACCATAATTGTATTCTATAATAAATGAATCTTTATTATTAAAAAATTGTGATAAAATCTTAACCAAATCGTCAAGGTTTTATTTTATAATAAATGAATCTTTATAAAGAAATTTTGATAAAATCTTAACCAAATCGTCTTGATATGGTCATTAAAATAATAAACTTTGTACATAACCAAATTTTCTATACTAATATAAGATAAAAATTACTACAATTTTAAATATATATAGCGACTATTCTTTAAATTTGCAATAAAATAAAATATATTATTTAGTATTAATTAAAATTAAGTTTGCTCGCAATATCAAGACCACTTCTTAATAGTACATGCATGTTTTTGGTTAAATTGTCCAAGTTTTTTACTTGGTCAATATTTTTGTCTTGCCAATGAATTTTAAACATTTCACGAATTAATTGCACTAATTTTTTTACTGCACCACACTTTTGAAGCTCTCTTTGATTAGTTCCTCCAATAAACCTATTAAGAACATCCATTGTTACCTTTTCATTAATATAATTGTTAATATTTTCTTTTGTTAACGATGCTGCACCTTGTCTAAAATTAAATAATACAAATATCAGACATGATATCAATTATAATATATACGTATATATCTAATATATATACCTTTCTTGTATTGCTTTATAATTTTTAACATGACCCAATACTGATTGATTAAGTCTGTGTTGAAAATCACTTAACGTATTTTTTGTTTTAGTTCGTATCTCTGTTCCTTCTTTAGAATAGGGTGGATACCCAAATATTTTTTTAACAAATTCATCGATACATGTTGCCGGGGAAATCTTGCTCTAAAAAAGAGACATTTTATTTCTTCATCCCATATACGTGCACCATCCTAAAAAAAATTATTTTTATTTATTTTTATTATTTATATTCATTTTTTTAAAGAAGAAAATAGAATATATCATAAATCTTATTCTATTATTATTTATTTTTGACGAAATTGCAGATGAAGGCATTGACGATTCATTAAAAGTTCCAATATTTTCCATTGATGATGAGAATGCCGTATACATTTGGTTGGCTAACTGCAATATAGATGGATGTTTACCAGCCAATTGCATATTTCTAAAATATTATTCATCCCATCAAATTCTGCCGGAATTTGACTAGCTTCATGTTCTCGTAGTTTTCCTTTAGATTTTTCTTTTATAAATATTAAAGAATTAAAATTTAATAAGATTAGATCATATATTAAAAATTAGATAACAAATCCAAGCTTAATAGACAAATACCCGATATATCTGATTGAACTTCTCTATCATACTCGTTACTTGAAATCGCTGTTAATGAGTTGGCTTATTTTAATATATAGTATAATAATAACAAATTAAATATTAATAATAATATAACGATAATTTCTAAATAATTATATAAATTTTAGATCCCATTAACCATTTTTGAATAATTTTATTAATATTAAATTTAGTGACAAATCTAAGCTCAATAAACAAATACCCAATTGAAATTCTTCATTATCGTTGCCTGAAATAGCTGTTAATAATTGGTTTAGTTTAGTACAGTATAATAATAACAATATTTAATACATATAATTTTAATACTAACAATAAGTATCAACATCTAAAGTATGTATATCATTATGTTGTCTATCATCGTTATTATCGTTATCTTCATTATTGTCCTCTGATATCATTTCTAAA
Source organism: Gigaspora rosea (assembly GCA_003550325.1). Taxonomy (NCBI): domain Eukaryota; kingdom Fungi; phylum Glomeromycota; class Glomeromycetes; order Diversisporales; family Gigasporaceae; genus Gigaspora; species Gigaspora rosea. Next base: position 88,266 of record QKWP01001607.1, read on the forward strand.
ATATTTGCTGCTGTATGAGATGTTGAAGAATTATCCATATTATCTTCAAATGTAACGTTTTCTTGATAAAATATTTTATTTTATTAATAATAATACTATATGAAAATTAAAAATTTTAATAAAGTACTTTGATTTTGACTTTTTGAAGATTTAGACAATGGTAAAGCATCATTATTGTCATCATTATCGTCATTTTGGATATTTCCTTTATAAATATTTTTATTTTTTTAAAAAACTTAATAATGCTATATAAGAGTAAATAACTTAAAATATTAATAAATTACTTTGATTTGGGTTTAATTCATTAACATCCTTATACTCATCCTCATCCGCATCTTCACCTTCATCTTCATAATAATATGATGATTTTCTAAAAGATTTGTTTTGTGACGATTTAGATGCATTTTTTTGTAAAGATTTAGATACTTTTAATACTGGTTTTGTTTTAGATGAAGATTTTGAAACTTTCGCTTGAATCTTCGAAGAAGATTTAGCAACAGTTTCTTGGGGTTTTGAGGATTTTGGTGAACGACCATGCTTCACTTTTTCTACAATAGTTTTCATTTTTTAAAAAATATAATGATAAAGAAAATAGAGTTCAAAGCTTGTAAAAAAAATTAACGATTTTTTGACAATATTTATTTATTATCGTTACTATTTATAATATTTTATTTTTTATTTTATTTTTTTTTTTAACTGCAATGTAGCATGCAAGTGGATTTTTATTAGGCTTTTTAGATAATACATTCTTGGTTAATGAGAGTACATATAGCCACACGTACAACTTTTGGTTGCCTATTTTAAGTAGTCTGCTCGAAGGTTCTACACTATACGCCGTACCTGTAATCTAACTAGAAGATTACCCATTTAAACTCTCTGGTGTCCCCTGTCCTGTATCACCCACCACAATCACACCTACACATAACCTCGTGCTGCTTCAATTGAAGACCACCTAGATAGATATTTGCCATACTACTTGCACCCTAATTCTATAGGTAATCTAGTAGCATTCCAACTGCCGGATTACCCTAGGGAGGGTGTAGTACAACCCTAATCTTTCTATGTTCCACATATTTCTAGATTAGGTATTGAATACCTTCGCAATGGCCGAGGCCACCACTAGCAGTCAGGGCTAACCATTAAACCGCACAGTATCCTTGCCCTTGTAAGGTTCATTCCGATCCCGATACCTACATCACCAGTCCTATTACCGATTCCTCACAAACTACCAAACCAGTTAGCCCGGATGGGTCGTTGTACCTCAGCTTTAGGTACCTTTTTTGGTTAACTTCCTTTGGTCCCCTTCCCTTGGTTCCTAATTCTATAATATAGGACCTTTTCCTCCGGTTTTCTGGCGGCCAGGTTGGTGCCCACTTGCCCCGAGGTGTTCGTCCAGTTCTTCAGTCTCAAATTCCGGATCCGCAGTATCGTCAAAGATCTTCATTACCTCCTTACTCGGGTCTTGCCAAATGGGTTTCAAATATTCTGGTTCCTTGGATTTGTCTGTGTCACAGAACACAACTTCGCCCGAAAGCTCCCATTCAAGATGGTAACCAAGGACTACAGGTAATGTACCCAACCGATCGTCGAATAAATGTTACCGGTACACAGGCCTATTTTTCTAAATCGTCTCCAGTGGGATTTGAACTCTAGACCTGC
>QKWP01001607.1:100441-121400 GCA_003550325.1 Gigaspora rosea
ACAAGGCAAAATTTTCTCCACCCACCAAAAACAGGAAGACATGTGATTCCATCATTTCTTAGCAGGCAGGGAATGACCCACCGGCTAATCCTACTGAGACTCCCAGTGCAATTATAATTACTTCTGTCAAGGGATGTCTCTGCCGTTCTGAGCAATTCGTTCAATTTCTCACTTTCGATTATGTATTCTGTAAAAATTTGATAGTCAAATACTTGTTAATACTTATGTTTAATCGGACATCAAACGATTGTAGATCAACCAAAGCTAAATATATACTATTGGTTAATTTGATGTTCGACTTAATCACAAGTATTAACAAGTATTTGACTATCAAATTTTTGTTTGATTGTGCCGAGCACTAGACCCACCTTCATTTTTTACTAATTATTTCTTTTTTTTTACTAATTAATTTTTTTGATGGAATGTAAAAGACCTGGATCTTGTATATGACCTTTTACAGTACTGGAATATATAATGCTGGATTTGTTATCTTGATAGAATTGGAGTTAAAAACAATAAACATAAAAGTATTCATTAACAAAATCAGCAAAGATGAGTTAGTGCCAATAAAACAGATAGTGTTGAAATTTGTTAGCTTAATGGAATTGAAACTTGTAGCATGATGAAAAGTCATTTTGATTGGCTGATGTGGTACAACTGTAACATCGATCATTACACAAGTATTTATATTAGTTTTAGAGTACCCTCCATATGAAAATGTAATCGCTCATATGACAAGTCGCCGTATATGTTACCTATAAACGAATAACTTTCAGAATACATTGGCCTTTGGCCTTACTAGCGGCTAGCAAATTTAATCAGATATAATCAGATTCCCAGGTGACTTTTACTAATGCCGCATTTTTGCTATTAGCCTAATAGTATATAGCTAAGTAGGCTCGTGAAGTACTTCTTTTTTTTGAGTTTTTTTTTAAAAAAAGCGTTATTTTAACTGCTAATAAACTTGTAATCAAAATGTTCTAGGTAATTACAAGAGAGATCTGAACGATCTATAAAAGATAGTTCTGTGTAAAGCATAAAAACTATTAAATATGAAAAAGGCATTTAATGGTATTTAAGATTTACTTTCTGTAAATTTTTTTTTTAAAGCGTTACTTTAACAGCTAATATATGTTTGAAATTTTTAATTGAAATAATGTAGTAGTTATATAAAAGATCTGAATGATATTTAATTGGATTAAAATATTAATTTAACGAGAAGATAGAAATAACAGTTGCACTCTGCAAGAATATTTCATGATCCCAGTGATAATGATCTTAAATCAGAGTAAGGAAAAGTATTTCAGTTTTTGAATCCCAGTGATAATAATCTTAGTTCAAAATGAGGAAAAGCATTATTTATATGATTGGTCATGCAACGATTAATATCATGAAATTTGTTCCAGCAGAAATAAATTTTATGATCTTTACCATCGCATGATCCAATATCGATGGGGTGTCAAACATTATAATTAATCAAACCTATGTGAAATTGGCCAATAAATCTATAATGATAAATTTTTCTGAAATATAGATCAATTTTTATATTTTGCGATCGATTACTATATAAGAAGTTTATGTTTATTTCATTCATACAAATTTTGTAAAAAATTTTGATTCTATTGATGTTATCATCATAAATAAAAAAAACTAAGCTATAAATAACAGATAAATAAGTTTGTGTATCTAATTTATATCATTAAATACAAATTAAGGGTAGAGGGTATGTCGATCATTTCTAATATGAAATCGATGGTTATTTTTTTTGTGTAATGCATGTGGAAATCGATGAGTCTAGAATTTTCTATGATACGTATAACCTTTTTTTTTACACTTTTAATTAAGCTTTTTTTTTCTTTTTTCTTTCACCGGCATTTATAGTATAAGGTATAAAAAATAACATAAAATTATAATAAAAAATCGGGGTACTGAAGTGTTTTTTTTTCTTTTTGTTGCCATTGCCGTTGCCATTTTTTTCTTAGTAATTACTCTTTCATTAGAGTTTTTTTAGGACGGCTCTTGGTGGAATCTAAACTGAATATAGTAAAGCCAAAGAAAACTCTGGTGAAGGCTCGTGGTGGTTTTGACATGCAAGTTATTTTGAATAGCACCTTTGGCTGGGTGTAAATTCTGAAATTGGTACGTTGTTTCTTTTAGATTTTTTTTTTTTGATGTTCTATTTTATTTTTATTTTTTTTTTGACTTATTCTCTATAGGTTTTTGAGATTCTATTCAATAGCTGCTCTACAAGTTTTCTGGTTCATTAGTGTTTTATGGTACTTTGATATTCTTTTTACGATTCTTTGTTTTTTTTTTTTGAAGTTCTTTGACATTCACACTAATATTTTCTAACGTTCTTTTAGTTCGTCAAAACTTTCTTTACGATTTTTAACGATCTTGTGATGGTTTTTTAACGATTTTTCTACAGATCATTTCGTACTTTCTTTATGGTTCTTTGACATTCACACTAATATTTTCTAACGCTCTTTTAGTTTGTCGAACTTTCTTTACGATTTTTAACGATCTTGTGATGGTTTTTAAACGATTTTTCTACAGATCATTTAGTACTTTCTTTATGGTTCTTTGACATTCATACTAATATTTTCTAACATTCTTTTAGTTCGTCGAAACTCTCTTTATAATTATTTAACGATCTTGTGATAGTTTTTTAACTTTGAAGTTTTTTTGACATTCATACTAATATTTTCTAACGTTCTTTTAATTCGTCGAAACTTTCTTTACGATTTTTAACGATCTTGTGATGGTTTTTTAACGATTTTTCTACGGATCATTTAGTACTTTCTTTGAAGTTTTTTTAACATTCACACTAATATTTTCTAATGTTCTTTTAGTTCGTCGAAACTTCTTTACGATTTTTAACGATCTTGTGATGGTTTTTTAACGATTTTTCTACGGATCATTTAATATTTTTGAAGATTTTTTTTGATATTCACACTAATATTTTCTAATGTTCTTTTAGTTCGTTGAAACTTTCTTTACGAAACTTTCTTTACGATTTTTAACGATCTTGTGATGGTTTTTTACTGATTTTTCTACAGATCATTTAATATTTTTGAAGTTTTTTTGATATTCACACTAATATTTTCTACTGTTCTTTTAGTTCGTCGAAACTTTCTTTACGATTTTTAACGATTTTGTGAGTTCGTCGAAACTTTCTTTACGATTTTTTAATGATCTTGTAATGGTTTTTTAATGATTTTTCTACAGATCATTTAGTACTTTCTTTATGGTTCTTTGACATTCACACTAATATTTTCTAACGTTCTTTTAGTTCGTCGAAACTTTCTTTACGATTTTAAACGATCTTGTGATGGTTTTTTACTGATTTTTCTACAGATCATTTAGTACTTTCTTTTTGGTTCTTTGACATTCACACTAATATTTTCTAACGTTTTTTTAGTTCATCGAAACTTTCTTTACGATTTTTAATGATCTTGTGATGGTTTTTTAACGATTTTTCTACAGATCATTTAATATTTTCTTTGAAGTTTTTTTGATATTCACACTAATATTTTCTAACGTTCTTTTAGTTCGTCAAAACTTTCTTTACAATTTTAATGATCTTGTGATGGTTTTTTAACGATTTTCTACAGATCATTTAATATTTTTTTGAATTTCTAACAATTTCTTCTCTATATAATTTTTAATATTTTTTTCAATAGGTTTATTAATTTTACTGTAGTTTATTATTTGTATTATTTTTGTTGTAATTATAAATATAATAAAAAAGTATTATTGTAAAATAATTATAATAAAATTGTTATATTATCATAAATACATAGTAGAAATTCCGTTGAAAAATTTTTATTAAATTGTGACAATTTAATTACTAAATCGCGAATATATTGCTGCTTAATTGTTGGTAAATGGTTATAATGCTATCACAAAGTTTTTACAATATTGTTATAATATGGTTACGATGTAGTTACCATAATCGTAACTTCATCGTAGTAATATTATTTTAATATTTAAAAATCATTATATCAATTTAGTAACCAACTAGTTACTTAATCGTAAATATATTTTTGCATTATCGCAATTTGATTTATTTTAAATCTTGTTACAATATCGTCACGATGTGGTTACCATAATCATAACTTCGTTGTAGCAATTTTGTATTAATATAAAAAATAAATTGTATTAATTTAGTAACAATCTAGCAACTACTTAATTACAATATTATTAAAAAATTATAAATTTCTGTAAAGTAACTATAATATAACTATATAATTAATTTATAAAAACTTTTTTTTTTAGCAACAAAATTACTATCCAGTTACTTTATATTAACTATATAAAAATAACAAAGATATTTATATAAAAAAATGTATTTTTTTTAAATTAATAATAACTTTTTTACTTTTTAGCAATAAAATTACTATCTAATTACTTTATATTAACTATATTAGATATAGAAATAACAAAGATATTTGATATTTAAAAAAAAATTTTTTTTAAAATAAATTATATTTTTTTAAAATATATATTTAGTAAATATATAATTTTTATACCAAATTACTTTATATTAGCAATATAAAAACTATATAAAAATATCAAATAATTTTTTTTTAATTTAATATTATATTTATTTATTATTTATATTTTTTTAACAAAACAAAAACTTTAAACAATAATATCTTAATAAATACAAACTATTTTTTTTGAAAATTTACTATTATTATAGATCGATCAAGCATTATTTTTACATATTAAATATTATATAATAAACAATAAATTCTCAGTAAAGTTCTATCCAATCTAATACTAAAAGCTTCTAAACAAATAATTAATATTAATTCGAATGTAATAAATACAACTCATCTTTTAATATTTAAGCAACTATAATGAATATTACATTTTTTTACTCATTTAAATTATTATAGGATGACTTTCATATGATTGGCAGTTTAAACCAATTTAATTTTACATTATTTATACAGCTTAAAGTACATTTTTAAAAAAATAAAACTACAAAGAATAAACAAAAAAAAAGCATATAAAAAGGTTTATTAGGGTTGTAGGACTCCACTATTAAAAATAATCAAAATTATTTCTGGTTTTAGAAAAGTTAGCATAATAGTGACTTTTTAAAGAAAGATAGAATTAGGTTATTACTATGCTAAAATCAGAAATATTTTTGATTATTTTAATAGTGAAGTCCTACAACCCTAATAAACCTTTTATATGCTTTTTTTGTTTATTCTTCATAGGTTTATTTTTTTTAAAAAGTACTTTAAGCTGTATAAATAATGTAAAATTAAATTGGTTTAAACTGCCAATCATATGAAAGTCTTCCTATAATTTAAATTAGAGGCTTCTCAGTAAAAAAGGGTTTTAAGTAGATGGTTTTCCATACCGGTATTTATGGATAATGAAGTTATAATAAATCGGTAAATCATTATGCAACTAATGTTTAAGTTTCTGTTGATCTAAAAGAATTTTTTTATAGGTGGCATAGCGAAAAAAGAGTATGCTCAAGCATTTAATTCTATAACTATCTATCATTAATTGTGATACTTGAGCATCATTATGGTCATTATTAATCAATTGATTGGGATGCTTAAGAACTTCCCAAGTTGGTAATTTAGAGAATTACCAATTGGACACATGATAAGAACGATCTTACTAATCTGCCTACGAATTTCTGACAATTGCACTTTTGAGGGCAGATTGTATATAAATTGTGCATTTTACATAGAAGATTTCTATAAATGATCAATAAGATTACATACGTACATGATCAAATATGATATTTCTTTTTCATTGAGACTATAATATTTACAAGACTTTTAAATATTTCAATCAGAATTTTTAAGCACTAATTTCCTTTAACAAGTACTAATTTGTTTAAGCAATTGATTCGTAATAGGTTTAACTTAAGGTTTGGTATATAGTGTTATAAGCAAATTAAATCATCATATTCGAGAGCTTTCTGCCAATATTGTTTTTGACAGTGCATAAATATTGCGTTCGTTGGATTCTTCGCTTACTTTTTGGGCTTTCAAAAGCCACATGGCTATTTCGCAACAATAATCATCAGGGTATACAAATCTGTTTGCGGTTGCTAGACATGTAAAGAATAACAATGATTCATTTGAAATTTCCAAAAAAAATAGTTAAAATTAAATGAAATATATGATGAACGTGAAGGGACATTAAAAAGACCTTTGGACAACATTGATCTACATAATAGGTCAGAATATGCTAAAATTTTCACAGAATATTTATTTTATAACAGCTAATTGTTAATTAAATTAAAATGTTTACTATTGCTAGATATTTATTGCATATATTGTAATCATATAACTATGCATATAATCAATTATCATTCAAGCTCTAATATTTTATACAAAATAAATAAAATATAAATGCTAAATATTATAATAAAGGGCCTTCTAGATACAATTATTATTGTTATTATTCTTAAGGAAAATTCCAGATGCTATGTTTTTACTGGATCTAATCAGAATTTTGCATTCTATCATAAGATAGTTGAGTCTCTTGATTGCTTCAATATTGTAAACATTAAAAGATATTTTGAACACCTCTTTTACTAATTTAATAAGCTGTTCCATTGTCCTATACCTTTTGATCTTATCTATATTAGTGCCATTTAAGTATCTTTGTAATATCAGTTCAGCAACTTCTTGAGTTATGAATTCATCGATATCAGATCTTGATGGTGGTGGTGTTTGTTCTCCTGATTGTTTTTTCTTAAAATCATGTACTAACATGGTTATTTTTTGGTTGAATTTGTTGCGAAAATTCGTTAAAACTCATTTCAAATGACAAATGATTTCTATAGCTTTGTTGCTATAGAGCGCATAGTTAAATATTTTTGTAATGGGCTTTCGATAGCTCCAAATGGTGGGTTTCTACATCTGAGGAAAAGACACTTCATTTCTTTATGCCAGAGCTGGGCAAGACCCTATATAATATATTTTAAAAGTTTATTTTTAAGTTACATTAATAAGATTAATGAAGAAAACACAGTACTTTATCTTTAAGACATGAATAAGATTAACGAAAAAAACATAGTCTTTATCATCAGTAGTAGCAGTATTCCTTGATAACATTATTTCAGGTTAAGAGATCGTAATAGTGGATAAATCTAAAGACGTTTGCATAGCGTTGCACATCTGAATAGCTGTTTGTAGTACATCTGGCCTTTCGAGAACTAGCCATTAACAAACTTCAAATACGTTTGTCATGTCATTGAGAGCTTCAAGCTTTCCTATATTAATAAAATAAATTAGAAAAATTAGATTGCAATAAAAACGAGATAAGCGAACTTAGTGAAAATGTTAAATTAATTTTTGCATTGCCATACACAAGTTGAATATGAAAAAATTGGGCAAACTATCTGCTATCCGATATTTCTATATTACATAACAATAGTTTAACAAAATATCGTTAATTAAAACAACTAGTTTATATGTTGCCAAAATCTGTCTGATATTTTGATTTTTTATGAGAAAATTTTAGATAAATATCGGAAGTCCAATATTTTGAAGAAACTTAGATGATATTTTGGTTATTATATCAGAAAAATTTTAATCAGATATCGACCAATATCAGCTAACATCGGCTAGCTTATGTTGAATGAAAATGCATTATAATATCAGTGATAGATCTGTGAGATTTCTGCTATTTTTCTAAAAATATTGGCTATCAGATATCTGTATACATCGATATTGATATAATAAATTAAACTCGAAACGTTAAGATCATGAGTGTAAATAGAAATTTTTATCATCCAGATATTCAGATGATCCTCTCAGTTAAAGATTTTTCAGTTAATATAACATACAAATAAAGAACTAGTATTTTACGGCTTTAAGCAATTATTATATAAGAGAATATATATGTATGTAGTCTTTATTTAAAGATGATTTTATATAATATATATTAGATTGTGAACTAAGGGCAAGAGCAATCCTTATATACTTATCATTTTTCATAATGTTTATGCTAAGATGGTAATGTCTATATTATTAAGTATGACTTATATATGCTTTCTGGCAAGCAACTTATTTTATCAAGTTTATACAAGCACCAAAATATCAAGTATATATACATGTTAATATAGTGACAACATAATGAACTGAACAAATATTAAAGAAAAATATATACGCAATTATTTGTTATAATATAAATATTAGCCAATTTTTCCATATATATAATGTACAGTATGTTTATATAATTTATAATAAATTAAAAATACAGTAGTAATACAGTAGTAATATAGTAGATTAACATATAGATAATAATAGATTATCATGTAATACAATGCAATATGCATTATATATTGTACTTTCTATTTAATGGGATCACTGACATATAATCCTAATGCTTTCTTGAACCAACGGTAAATGTTCTTGCTACAAATCTTCCCAGTATGTTATGTACCGGAATTATGCAATCACGATCTATATTATAAAAATCATTATGCCATAATTCCACGTTACAAAGCTTATCGTCTTTTTTGCCAATGCTAAGATGACACCTTAAATTCTCATTTTGTATTTTTTTATACCAACGAACATAGGCGAGGCTGTGCTTTGTTGATTCTTCCGGATAATCAAGATAATGTTCAAAAAAAAACTGAATCTGGCCCGGATACGTATTTCCATCTTCATCGGCAAATTTTGCAAAAATTTTTGATAAAGTTTTCATATCTTTTAGAAAATGTAGAACCGAAAACTTCATTACTTATTCATATTCTTTCATATTGATTTATATAGATGATATGCCTATCGACCCAACTAAATCCAAATCTTCGGGCAGAACGAAGATATTGGTGTCATAAGCATTATTATAATATTCGACGAGTAACTTCATAAAGTTTCGTGAGATGTATGCATTCATTTTCTTTGGTATAAGAAAGATTCCAGGAAATGAATCGGCTCCAGTACTGGGCCGATTCCTTTCTCTACTGATTTTGATATAAAGAGAAAATTTATTATATCTTCGTCAGACATTTTATAATCACCCAACTGCCGGAAGATTTTTTTGGAGCCAAAATAGACAAATCTTCTGATAAATTAGCACTATTACTATTATTAATTAATCTGTCAATTTGTCTGTTTTGTTGGATGATATTCATAAGTTCCAGCTCAATTTCCTAAGACTATTTTTGTAGCTTCCTAAAAATTTAATTAATATTGTTTAGAAGATAGAGATATCGACCGCCTATTATTGACTTTTGTTTTAAACAAATTATTAATATTTTAATTATATTTAACTAGTAATCAATTCATCAGTTCAAAACTGAAACACCAAAAAGAATGTAAAGGACCATAATCTAATGCACATTTAGATATGTGAAGGCATAGGTGAAGGTTTGGAGAAATCTTCTCGGGACCATAGATTTCTTCGATAATTTTTATCATAGCTATCAGACATTGGTGTGCTTCTTCTAAATCTCTTTCATCGATTATTCTACAAACCAATATGCTACAAGCCCGGACAAAATAAGTAAGAATTTTCCTATTAGTATCACATAACAGATTCCAACAAATAGTGGTAGTATATACGAGGATAAAAGTCTTCCACTGGTCTGCCGTGAACCTTGAAAATTCTTCACCAGTAGAGATTTTACTAGGAATTCTACCAATATCTGATGGCACATCGATTTTATCGGCCAATTGCTGCATAATTTTTAAATTTTGAGAAGTTAACCTTTCACCTTCAATCCATAATCTAGTTACGATCCATTTTGCTATTCCCAAAAAGAGGCAATGCATTGGGTCCACTACCAGGAATCTAACGGAATTGAAATATGAAAGCCTATAGATTTCAGACCATCTGACAAGAGTATCGGAAAGATGCTGTTTTTTCATTCAGCTGTCTTGCAATTTTTCCAATTTATTGCATCATTTCGGATAAGGTTGTGGTCACGTTCTACAAACCAGGACTCTATATTAGAAATACCACCAAAATGAGATTTGTTCCAAATGTGGTAATTAGCTCTTTTATAGCAGCGATGACATGCAGCTTTAGCCGAAATATGTCCACAAAGTTTTCTTGCTGCAGGTAAGTCACTGGAGCAACAAATTACTGCACATTTGACTCTCTTGCTATATGGGGACTCAAACGTAGCTGATAGGTCTATTCCTTCCCAGAGCTCTATAAGCTGATCAATAATAGGTGCCAAGTAATAGTTTAACTGATACAGCTTTGGTTCCGATAGTCCAGGTATGATAGACAATGTTATTATATTGGATAGTTTAAACCTTTTATGTATATATATATATTTTTTTTTAAACTTTGGCAATCTCGCCGGTGCATCCTTTAGGGCAGTGTTATTAATCACCTAATTATTTTTTATCAGAGGCCTACCCCCTCCCTCTTTCTTAATATATAAATAGTCAGGTTCTTATATATAATTTCAACTTTTTTTACCTCCCTCCCCCCCTAAAAAATCACCTGATTTTTGTTATTCCCCTTATTAAGACTTTGCAATGATACATGAATATACAAATTGTAACGAAGATACAACTAGCCACTCGTACACTTTTGGTGTCTAATTTAAGTAGTCCGCCCGAAGGTTCTACACTAGCTGCCATACCTACAACCTGCTACAGGTGTTGCCTATTTAAACCCTCTGATTATCAATTGTTTACCCATTCATACTTAACAAGTTAAATGCCCGACATCCCCCGGCTGCTTTTAAAGTGCCCAGAAGCGATCTGCCGCATTAGATCTAATCTATTTAATTCGACGTATCTGGAAGTTTAACCTCATGATCCATGTCCCACACACTTCAACACAAGGTTTTTCAGCCACCTATCGGTAGCCGATTTGGCCCTTATTAGGTTCATTCCGATCCCGGTCACACACTTTCTTTTGGTAGTACCGTCATAGATCTTCACTATTACCTTCTAATTCGGGACTTGCCAAACGAGTTTCCATTTCTCCGGTTCCCTAGATTTTTTAGTGTAACAGTAACACCATTGCGCCATAGCTCCCATTCAAGATGGTGGAACCAAGATAACAGGCTTTTAACCCAACCGATCTGAGCCATATGGTTACCGAACACAGGCCTATATTCAAAACGTCAACAGTGGGATTCGAACTGTTGACCTGCCGCTTGGGGGGTGACACCTTAACCACTTCTCTAAGGCACCACACCCTTCTTTTATGTATATTAAATTAACATCATATTTGATTAACGAATATAAAAAAAAATAAAAAAAAATAAAAAAAAAACAAAAACCTTTCTTGACGTAGAAGATTACATATGACAGCATATATGACCCCCACACTATATTGAGACGTCTCAAATGGTTAAAACCAGTCCAAGTTTAGCATCAATCCTATATGGTTATCAGCTGTTTCTGGATGAAAAAATAACACCCCTTCATCATTAGAGAATGATTTCCATATCCTGCCATCATATATATTTAATAATTGGGATTTTGAAGGTTGATAGGCCCATCTTCTGCATGCCTCTTCAAATCCTAATTGCTGGAATAGCTTTAGAAACTGTTGCTTGAGATTTACCATGGGATAAATTAATACTGGTTTTCTAATTATTCCATCTTGCACCCTGACTTTTTTCGAAAGTATTGTATCGCATGATACTCGTCTGCTGATATTTACATGGTTTGGAAATTCTACATGAGTACAGCGAAGTATTTTTGGTGTTTGTTCTGCTTTTTTTGTTGAAATATCTTTTGGCTTATATAATTTGTAGCAAGATTCGCATATAGCGAATTTTGTTGCATAATCTGATATGCCAGCTATCTTTTTTGCAACGTCTATTGATGTAGGAAAACCACAATATTTTTGTTCATCAATACGAGTTAACAAACGCTGGAGATATTTAATCAGGGTGTGAATGCTTGTATCAGAATGCCGATATTTTGGTTGGTAACAAAAAACCCACAATACAATTCCTAATAAATCTTCGTCAACAATTCTGGCATTGGTCTCTGGGGTATCATCTAAATCAGGTGTATCGAACCTTATTAAATTCTCTTCTTCACTTTTTTCTTCACTCTCTTCTTCAGTATCAGTTTCATCAGTTTTATCACTTTTCATGTTATCATTTTTATTTTCATTTTCATCATCATCAGAAGAATCTGACAGATTTTTTTCAGAATAAAAGAATGACATTTTTGTATTATGAAAGCCTTTGGGAAGCTGCGCAACAAGGAATTGAAGATTTTCAGGCTGTGGTAGAGGCATCAAATTATATGATTCACTATCTGACTTTTTACCATCTGTTGAATCAATAACCTGATCCATTAAAAAAATGTCATTTATTATATCTGAAGACCCTTCGCCGTTATCAATATCTTCTGGCCAATATCCAACTTGACAGTTTGATATAGCACGCTTTCTTTTTACTGTAGAAGGTTCTTGTTCTTGTGCTTCATGGTCTGCCTTAACTCTTGAATCTCTTTCTATACCATTGCACATACTACAGAAACATGTTACTTTTTTGCGCGTACATCTTTTTGTTTGTAAAGTAGAAGCAGGGTTTTTAACAATTCCTTTGTTTTTTTGTAAGTTATGATGAAATATCTATATTAAGAAGCAAGACAAGATATTAAGAAAGGTACGAAGAAACAGTATTAAGAAGTAAAAAAAAATATTAAGAGAGAAAATATTAAGAGAGAAAATAGCTTACAAAAACGGTTTAACATATTTATATTTCAAAGAAAAGAAAATTCATTTTTTATTATCAATTGTACAATATGCATATCGGACAAAGAATATTTTTTTTACACTTTTTACACGTTTTACACATATGGTGATTTATAATTAATTTTTAATGATTGTTTATTTATTAATGATTATTCTTTTTATCCAAGGGATTCCTTCCCTTTGTAATGGCGAAATTATCTCTCTTTTATACTATTTTACATCAGAAAGAGTATAAGTGGCTTAAATAATGATTTACAATTCATTGACTAATGCCTTCTTTTCCTTCTCGCTTTCACAAGCCATTATTTTACCAGATGGTTCTCTCTTTGGAGACACGGAATCTTCTTCCAACAATCTCTAAGCCCGAAATGATGATCTAAAGGTTCTTGAGGTTGATCGTTACAAAGCCCCAACTTAATGATCATCATATTACTGTGCCCACTTTCACATCTAGCTCGTAACAATAGGTTTCAAAACAAAGAGCATTAACATAAGTAATTTATTTTTTAATATCAATTGTACAATACGCGTATCAGACAAAGTATATTTTATTTTACACTTTTTACATAAGTTTCAAAACAAAAAGCAAAGAGCAATAGCATCGGTAATTTTATTTTTAATTTTATTTTTTAATATCAATTGTACAATAATTTGGAAGTTTATTTTAAATTTCTATTACAGAATTTACATGTTTTATTTTTATTATATAGAATCAGAGTAACAGATATACATTTCGGAGAAAAGTTAAAAAAAAAATCAAAGAAAGCAAAAATTAATTTGGTTTAATATTTTAAAAAAAATCAAAGAAAGTTTAATTTGTTTGATGAAATCAAAGTTTAATTTGTTTTGATGAAATTGGAGTTTAGTTTAACTTGTTTCGACTAGATTGTTTTGACTAGATTATTTTTAATAGATTATTTTTACTAGTATATTGATAAAATTAATCAATTAATTATATTTTTACTCTGTAATTTGTAAATTTCAGTATCCGATATACATATCAGAAAATAATAAAGTCAATTACTTTTTATTATTGGGTTTAAAAATGATGAAATCAAAATTTTATTTTTATTATTTACAAACATAAATTATATAAATAATATATATATATATATAAATTTTTAAAATACGATTTACATGTGTAATGTTATATGTATAAAAAAAAAAATTTTTTAAAATACAATTTACATGCAGTTTTGTTTATTTTCTAAAAATAAAATAAAGTTATGAAAAATGATCATATGCATTGTACAACATTAAGGAATTAGTATTGAGGTTTATTTAAAGGTTACTATTTAAAAAAAGAAAAAAAAGGTTAAAACGGTTTTATAAAACAATCTAAAAAATGACGCAGCGACTCGCTTTATTTTTTAAAAAAAAATTATATATATAAATGTAAACCTTTTTTATAAACGCCTAATAAAAAAACTCACCCGACAAAAAATATAGTCAAAACATTTCCAGAATTTTGCAAAATTTGACCGACCAACCAATTTATTAAGTTTGTATGACCTAATGGAAAAAACAATTGATACAGAAAAGCGATATGGGTATCGGAAGTTTATAGTTGACTCTGAAAAAAATTATTTGAATTAAAACGTCATAGTATTTCACATGTAATAGTTTATTTCATCATGTAATTAATTCGTCATATAATAGTTTATTTTAAATGATTGAAGTTTATTTTACAATTTAATGACATTGAAATTTTTTTCGATAATTACATACGTATAGTAAATACAATGACAACCAAACTTCATGACAAATTTTTTTTTTTTGAATATAAAATTATCTGTTTTTCGAATCTTATTTTTCTTCTACAAATAAATTTCTTCCATTACTATTTAGTACTTCGCTTCTTATTCAATTTTTTCTTCTGTTAACTATCACATTTTTTTTTCTACAAGTAAATTTCCTCCGTTACTATTTGATACACCTTCGTTCATTCAATAACTTTGCGTTTCTTTTAATATTCAAAATAGCACTTGGGCTTTTTTTCATACACACAGATATAGGTAATACTTATCTATTTGATACAACTTTGCTTCATATTCAACAACTTTTTCGTGTTGGGTCTTTTTTATTCATAGTAGTTTTGAAAATTTTGGAAAATTTTGGTCTTATTTTTTTACAAATATTCATATCATGCCACCAAAAACTGTTTTTCGTTTTGGTCCTTCTCTCAAATTCCGTGAAGTCATGGATTCTAGAAAAAGGAAACGTCATATTCTCTTTCTTCTCGTTCTTCTTCACCCTATAGTTCTCGTTCTCACTCTTGCTCCCATTCTCGTTCTCGCTCTTATCATCATCGCTCTCGTTCTCATACCCATCGTTCTCGCTCTTATCATCATCGCTCTCGTTCTCGTACCCATCGTTCTCGCTCACATACCCGTCGTTTTCGCTCACGTACCCGTTGTTCTCGCTCACATACTCATCATTCTCATTCTCGTCATTTTATCTTCACGTCGCAAGTATTATCATAATAGTAGATCAAGTTCAAGCGAAGGTAAATTATCTATTTAATATTATCAAATAACAATAATTTTTTACTGATACAAATATCGGCTGCATAATATTCAACTAGATTCTACTAAAAGTAGTCGCAAAGATTTAGAAGAAGGTATGTTGTACATTTTACTTAAATTATTGCTTAACAGTTTATATAAATATCAGTTAATATAGCTTTATTATAGAAAATATAGCCTTGAAATCTCAAGTTGCTCTTCTTGAAGAAAGACTTGGACATATTAAAAAAAGATCTAAGTCGGATGTCTCAGAAATTCAATGCTCACAAACTTCCGTTAACTGACCGCCTTGATGGTATGGATATCGACGATATTGGTAATGATAGTGGTGAAAGTAGAGAAAATAGAAACAGTCATAAAAATTTGAAACAAAAAAAAAGAGAAAAATCTTTCTCACCTGGTAGATCGTATGACCGAAGCCAAACGAGATTTAAGCAAGAACAATTGATTCCAATGGATCCGGAATATAAATTAGCATTTAGGGTAAATTATTTTATTAATATTATATACTTTATTATTATACTAACCTGTAGATATGAATATTGAATTTGTATATTATATTTTTATAATAATAGAAAGAAGTACTCAGAGTTGCAAAGCAACTTGCACATGACAATCTATGCTTAGCAATTAGTAAGAAGAAAAACTGGCTCGATCAAAAAGAATTTGTGGAGGTAACAATCTTACCCACTTTTAAACAACATATCAATAAAAACCTCCAATATTTAGATAGCGAAGTTGTTCGAGTGCTCCAAAGCAATCACAAAAGTCTTTTATCGACAGCAAAAATTAAGGCGGATAGTGCCAAATTAAGGTTAAACAAAAACCGTGTTGGGAAAAATTCATGTATGCAAGGAGTAAGTTTTTTTTTGTATAAAAAAATATGATTTCATATATATATCGGATTTACATTGCATTTGTTTAGAAAAAAAAAAGAAGAGTGGACGGGTTATAGCATCTGATATGCGTTAAGGATCTGATTATTAAAAAATACTGACCAAATTTACTTGACCAAAAGAAGTGGGAGGATGACCTTGCTGATATAGTTGTTGAAACCGCATATCATTCAGATGAACTATCTGAAACGGATATCGAACTCGCAAGGCAGGAAAGATCCAAAAAAAATCGTTTATACAATGATAATGACAATAATCAATGTAGAAATAATAATCATGTTATTAAAGTATATGTTCCACCATGGCGGTCTGAAAGGGTAATTTAACAGTATAGATTTTGTTTAACAAATAAATAATACTCGTATCAGTTAATTCTATTTATTTTATTTTTTAAATAGTGCCAAAAAATTTTCTATCGGGCTGAAGAAATAGCAATAATTAACCAATCAAATAAACTTGATAGAGAACGTCATTATGATCGTAACTGAAAAAATCAAACAAGACCTCCACTTGATGCACATCTTTGGACGATTTCTTTTTTTTTTTTTATTAATGCAATATCGCATAAAAGTAGATTTTTATTAGGTTTTTAGATAATACATTCTTGGGTAAGGAGAGTATATATAGCCACACGTGCAACTTTTGGTTGCCTATTTGATTAGTCTGCCCGAAGGTTTTACACTATACTCCGTACCTGTAACCTAACTAGGAG
This sequence comes from Gigaspora rosea, assembly GCA_003550325.1. Lineage (NCBI taxonomy): Eukaryota > Fungi > Glomeromycota > Glomeromycetes > Diversisporales > Gigasporaceae > Gigaspora > Gigaspora rosea. Next base: position 117,250 of record QKWP01001607.1, read on the forward strand.
ATTATCCATTTAAACTTTCTGGTGTCCCCGTCCTGTATCACCCACCACAATCACACCTACATATAACCTCGTGCTGCTTCAATTGAAGACCACCCAGATCGACATTTGCCATACTACTTGTACCCTAATTCTATAAATAGTCTAGTAGCATTCCAACTACTGGATTACCCTAGGGCAGTGTTGTCACTTGGACGTGTTCATACTATGTTTTTTGTCCAACGTCCAAGATTGTTCAAAATCGTCCAAGCCTATGTCCCATATTTAACTAATCAATAAAGTAGTTTAAAAAAATATATAATTATATATTTTTTTAGGTGTTGGACTCATTGGTGAAAAAATTAAAATAGATTATCTTAATAAAATTTTAAGTAATTTTAATTTGAAAAAATGTCCAAAGTATCCAATAAACGTCCAAGTGACAACACTGCCCTAGGGAGGATGTAGTACATACCCCCTAATCTTTTTATGTCCTACACATTTCTAGATTAGGCTTTGAATACCTTCGCAATGGCCGAGGCCACCACTAGCAGTCAGGGCTAACCATTGAACCGCACAGTATTCTTGCCCTTGCAAAGTTCATTCCAATTCCGATACCTACATCAACCAGTCCTATTACCGATCCCTCCCAAACTACCAAACCAATTAGCCCAGATAGGTTGTTCTTCCTCGGCTTTAGGTACCTTTTTTGGTTAACTTCCCTTGGTTCCTAATTCCATAGCATAGGACCTTTTCTCCGGTACGACTCTGGCGGCCAGGTTGGTGCCTACTTGCCCCGGGGCGTTCGTTCAGTTCTTCGGTCTCAAATTCCGGTATCCGCAGTATCGTTGAAGATCTTCACTACCTCTTTACTCAGGTCTTGCCAAACGGGTTTCAATTATTCCAGTTCCTTGGATTTGTTTGTATTACGAAACACAACTTCGCCCGAAAGCTCCCATTCGAGATGTAACCAAGGACTACAGGTAATGTACCCAACTGATCGTTGAATAAATTTTACCAGTACACAGGCCTATTTTTCTAAACCGTCTCCAGTGGGATTTGAACTCTAGACCTGTCGCTTGGGGGTAACAACTTAACAACTTTCCTAAGTCGCCACACCCTTTGGACGATTTCTTCATCCTATAATAATAATAAGAATAATTATAATAATAAGATAGCTGCGCAATGTAGTTGCACTAAAACCAGAAACAAAATATAGTACTATTATTTAAGGATAAAGGATATGGAGTTTTACCTTATATCGCACCAGAACTCTTTCAAAAAATTCATATACAAAAGCATCAGAAATTTATTCATTTGGAATTATCATGGTCGAGATGACAACTGGACAAAGGTCATTTAATGAATATAAATTTGATTTGGATCTACCGGTAGCTATTATGATTTGTAATTTTGGATTACGACCAAATTTGCACCTGGTACTCCTGATTGCTATGTTGAGTTGGCAATTCAACGTTTGAATTCTAATCCGAAAAAACAACCTAATATTAATGAAATAATTACTAAACTAAATAAATGGTTAATTAAGGCTTATCAAAAATAAGAAAATTAAGAGTAGTTTTAAAAAAACAGTTTATGGAAAGTGACAAGATCAGTAAAATTTACTTATAATTACTGAAAAATTAAACAATTTATATACAAGCAAACCATATAAAATATCAGAATTTTTTGCAAGGCTATCAAAAATATATGCTACTAAAACTGCTAATGAAATAGAAGTCCCCGATAGTATTTAGCATTCAACCGTTAAATTTGAACTTTATTTTATGGGATTATTATGTGATTATTAATAAGAAATTGTGCTTTAATAAAATCATGAGCATAACTGTTAGCTATGAATCATATTGAATTTATGTAATAGTCAATCTTTGACAGGTTATTCACTAGCATCAATCACCTGCCTGATTGTATCTTTTAAGCTTATATAAAATTTGATAAGTAAATATGTAGTAATTTGAAAAGCAAATTTTAAGTAATAATAACTTTGAATTAAAGTGAAGCATATAAAATACAATTTATTCATATTTATTTATATCCTATTTTTTTGCTACCTTATCTGAAAATTTTTAACCAATATAATTAATGTACAAATCGAAATTTAAATGCCTACAGATTTAAAAGAAAGAAAATAATAATAAAGATTATAAAAATACAAAATGAATTTAGCGAGGTTTATTAAAATAACACTAAAATAACTAACAACTTGCAAGTTTTTATTATAGAAGGTTAACCTTTGAATGCCCTACCCTTTGAATACCTCACAAGTTACAAAAAGTCAGATACATCTTAACTAGAAAATGAGTAAGAAAATGAAAAAATTAATATTTCAAATCCTTATTTCTTTTAAAAGTCAGCCAAACTACAAATCCCTTTACTAAATTACGGACTATACTAGTAATTTCAAAGTTCAGTATTGTGTTGCAAAATCAAATTTCATTCTAAATAATTTGGTATTGAATTTGATTCAATTTTTGAATCAATATATATGGTTCAAGAAGAATTAATAAAACGGCACTAGTCTACTTTTCCAGAATGATTATAAAGCGTATTTATTAAGCTATAACATTTACATGATAATCGCAAAGGTTTAGATGCCTTTATTTTTTATTTAGTTATTTGTTTTTTTAATTAATTCAATTTTAAAAATATTCTTTGAATTGCTAAAATTTCTGATTCATATCGATATACAGTAGTACTATAAAATATTTTAAATTGGGTGTAAATGTAAGATCAATGCTTTGTATATACAATTTGCACGAAAATAACTACGTGCCTTAGAATTTTGAAGCAAAATCATAGTTATAATTTTGCTGAATATAATTGAAAATTAATTGATATATAGTGGCGTAACCTGCCACTGATTACAGACATCGTTATGTATTTTAAACACCCAATTTTGAATACATATGTATATGTCTAATAAAAAGTTGCTATAAATTGTCAAAGCTAGTTATGTGATAAAAATAAGTTATATTGAGGTGTAATATTATATAAAGGATATCAAGGTAGAAATAAAGAATACCAGGAACGCAGTCATGTAAATTGACGGAGTGTATGGTTACCTGCCATCTATCTAGAATGGCGAGTTCGCAAAATCTTGTATTTGATTGGGCGTTAAAAAACTATCATTTCACATGTCAATGTGTTGTGCTAGTATAATATACTTCTATAAGCATATCGGTGTTTTATGCTCAAATTTTCTATTTTTAGTTAGTATTGTTATTTTATTTCTTATTTTGGCATATTTTGTCGCATAGTTGGGCGATTGAATTCCGTTTGGGGATTTGATCACCCTTTGGGGAAATTTGATCACCCTTTGGAGATTTGAATCTCTATTAAAGCTCCCATACGAATTAAAAATACATAAGGGTTTGGTTTTAGCTTATGGAGGAAGAACAAGTAGGGTTATAGATAGTATTTCTGTAATAATCCAATGTATTGATTCATATTAATAAAGAGGACACTTAATACCCGTAATTATGTGTGTTAGTTATCGTTTTAAACCATTTAACCTTAATCACAATTTGTTCACGATCGAACTAAACCAGCCCAATTTCATCAAGCTCTCCCAACAAATCATAACACCAGATTTGGTATTTGTATTATTCTGACAAGGTAGTAATATGTATCATGAGGTGGAACGAAATCAGGTAAAATATTCTCTATCGCTATCAGACCGCCTTAAAATTATTTATTGTGATCTATTTCGATTTTATTGAGTTTTTACTTAATATTCTATTCGGTAGCATCAACTCACCAAAAATTACTTTACAAACAACTTAGTTCGCAAAGAATTTAATTACAGGTAAGATTATTTTACAATTAATTTATTCACAAACAAGTTTGTTTATTGGCAATTATTTCAATGACATCTGATTTCACAGACAAATTAATTCTAGTCATTGTCGTTAGGATTTAGTTTAAATTTACCGTAAATTCTCGAAATAGCGGGCATGGACGTTGTTTCGAGAATTTACGGTAAAGCTGGTGCAATTTATGAAGAAATTGTTAACTAAATATATTGTTAACAAAATGAATTTGTTTGTGAATTAACCGTCTGTAGAATAATCTTGTCTGTAAATTAATTGTATATGAACTAAGTTGTCCAAAAGTGATTGTTAATGATTTAATACGAAATGTATAACAAAGCGAAA